>JAGXJF010003000.1:0-19623 GCA_019208055.1 Stipa capillata
CTATCACGCTGAGGAAAGGAAAAAGAGAGGTAGCAGATTCTACCTCGAACGATGATTGTTACTACGAACTACTTCTGCTTTCAAAATAGCTTTGAAACCTACTATTGTATTTACGATAAAAACTTACATTTCCGCACAACCAGCAACATAGGTTAGAGCTATTCTTTGATCTATTCCCTGCATGAAATATTGCCGTATATTTCCTCCTGTGGGAATAGCTTGCGAGTACATTCCATGTACTCACCTGGCTTGTTGATTTGGCCAGACGAAGGAGACATCAATTCCGTGGATACGACTATGATCGCGAAAGTTATGGCGTAACCCTAGTCAGTTGCCTGTCGGGTATGTCATATTGATGGGCTTCATCATCGCTTGATCTCCGCTGCAAATTTATAGCCATTGGGCTTCAGGTATCAGACATTTGACCTTCACGGTCTTTGTACTTAAATTCGTATATATGTCGACGATATACAGGTTAACTTGTGTGTACCGGCTACTGATCCAGGGACCGGTACAGTAATCACAAGGGAGTATCCGGCTTAAAAACTGGATACGCCACATGGTGCTTCTCTTCCTTCTCTTAATGTGCTTATTTTCTTGTGGACTTCACTTTGATAATTATTGGATTTTTTAATACTTGTTTCTCCTTCCTCTTTTCCGGCCATTATCTTAATGTATGTCATGTTCCTCGTGTACTTGGGCCCACCTAGAACATCTTGCTCATACCTTCATTCTAGGCAAACAACTCCTCTGATTTCTGTCATTCTCATCACATTAATATGGTCTAACACATTGTCATCAAACCATCGTCGAATGAACCCACAAACCTGAACTGATCCTTATACATGTGATTTGGTAACAGTTTGTAGTACTGTTTAACATACAACAAATCCTCTATCTTGCTCATCCTGTTGGCATTCATCTCTGTCTTTCATCACAAGAAAATTAGCAAATAACACAAGTAAACCTTGCTCTAGTACCACTTTGTTGGGGCTGGACAGCAATGCAATGAATAAATTCACCAACATGATAAACGTGTGCAATTCAACCCCTTAACTTGTAATGAACTTTGAGGATGTCTTCTACCAAAAAAATAAGCAAGGAATTAACAAATAGCCATGCACAATTTGACATATCGATTCATGTGGAAAAACCACCTCCATGTGACGAGTAAAAAATTGTGACCAATCGACCAATTCAATTTTTCACTATTAGCGACAACTGTCTTCTCTAGAACCTCTAGAGAATTATAAATCCAACTACACCATTATCAAGTTACAGTTCGCCATCATCAACAAAAACCACGCTTAAAAGGAGCTAATAAGTGGTACCTTAAATATGCTAAAACAGAGAAAACACAATTTTCCATGACGAGGGACTTACTTAGCCCAACAAATTGGTAATGAGTAATCCTATTCATGGTATCCATCCTACTTAAAGGTTCACATGAATCACGAGCACTGCTTCCCTCCACGCCTAAGAGACAGGAAGGTAGGTGATCAATTCCCTCTCCATGGGCACCTAGCCTGCCCTGTAAACGGGATTAAGGAGCAGGAGAGGCTTAGACCCTCGGACTGATCTTACATCAAAGCGGCGCGTGAGAGAGCTGAGGGCTGAAAAGTGAAGTCGAGTGGAAGGAGAAGCTTGATGCATCGCTATTTGCTAAGTGGCAGTCGCTATGCTTGTGCCATCTATCCTGTGTCACGCTGGTGTACATATTATCATGTTTAACTGTCCACGATTTCCCAATTAGACAAAAGTAGAGGCAAAAGGGTGCAAAGCAAACAAGAAAGAGGAAAAGGAGAGCATTAAAGCACCTCGTGATTTGTTCTGTGTATGGCGCACGTCGCAATATGACACAGATGGAACGAATTGAACATCGTACCTATGTAAGCTACTAGGAAAGAACAGAGAGCAGGCGAGGAGAGCATCTAGATCTGTGAACCTCAAGCTGCCGGCCTATGCATTCGCGCATGCCTGTTAGAGGCAAACAGCAACAGCAGGTAGTACAATGCACGGTGGCAAACCGCGCAAGCAAGCCGTCACACTACTACCAAATACTGGATTCCGTAATACACAACACAATCATCTCCATTAAAGAAAGAAACGCTCGAAGCAAGTGATCAATCGATTTTCTTTAACTAACTTGTGCCCCTAAAACGACAAGAGCGAGGAGGCCACTAAAAGAAGAAGATTTCACGTTTGAAGGCTTGGGGAAAACGGGGCATATCCTCAATTTTTCCAAAAAGGAGAGAAGGGAATCACGTTTAAACGAACAGGGAGCAGGGAGGGGCGGCATCTGTCGCCATGGACTCGCGCTTCGGCTTCCGCTTCTCCTCCGGGGATGTGGTGGGTGATTGGTTGCGGCTCTTGCCTCTCTCTCCAAAATCTTTCTTTTTCTAATCGAGTTCGTGATTGATTGATTGATTCCTTGGGCTGTTTAATGATTTTTGGGTGTCGCAGAGGTCGGGGAGCTCGTTGACGGTGGGGGAGCGGCTCTGCGCGGCCTTCTTCCCCTTCGTCGCCGTCGCCGAGGCCATCTTCTTCGCCCTCACCGACTGCCTCGCCGACCTCTGCCCCTCCTCCTCGCGCCACCGCGAGGACTCCTTCGCCGCTTCGTCCTTTTTCCTCACGGCCAAGAAGAGGAGCCACCACAACCACCTCCTCCGCCGCCGCGTCGGGCCGGGCTGCACCTCCCTCGACTTCCGCCAGCTCGCCCGCCTCGCCGACGAGTCCCGATGCTGTACGAAAAACCCTCTCGTTTTCCCCTCGAGTTCTTACCCGGCATTCTGTTTGCAATGTCGTTTGATCCGATTTCCTTTTTTACCAATTGGATTGAATCAAGTCTCGGTGAACGAGGTGGAGGCGCTGTTCGAGCTCTACAAGAAGATCAGCTGCTCCATCATCGACGACGGACTCATCCACAAGGTACCTCCCCAAAAAAATGCTTCGATTCTTGCATCTGATGTGTTCTGAGGTTCAGTTAATGTAAGATCCATTCCGTTCTTTCCCCCTGTTCTTCAAGTAAACGAAGTAGCTTTTATGCTTTTTTAAATTTCAATCCGTGTTCTTTCTCGTGGATAATTGGCTTTTTCAGGCTTCAGTCTGAACGAAATGAGTGTTCTTGGGCTCATGGACAGTGACACTTTGATAGCTGTAGATGATTGTTTAGTATGCAATTAGTACATAGATCGATCTGAAAGTGTTGCCCCGCACGCCAATGGATCCTTACCTCAGCGGATGGATTAAAGTGACATAGTCATATGACCGGTACACATGGGAGTATTATAAAGTTTGGCTTGACAGCCCATAGAATTCTTTGCCTGTATTTTTCCAGGTCAGCATGTTGTGTGGCTTCCATGTGCACCTTAACCCTAGTATAATGCCTGCATCTCAGTATGTTTGGTTGTCATTTTCTCCTTGTTGTGCCATCCGAAGTGATCGAACATAGTGGTGATCGGTGAAGTATGGTGTGGCTAAAACTTTTTTTATTAAGCTAATGCTGCAGTAATTCTGCATTTTACTTGACTGGTGTGAAAGTCAAAGTCTGCAAAATAATATTGAGTTTATAAATTCAGCACAATCTGTTACGCGTCCACATATAACGTGTTGGGATGGAAAAAATTTAGTGGCATGAAAAAATAAAAAGAGTACGAAGAAAACCTTGAATGCCCTTTCTAGTTGTATACTATGATTAAGTGTCAAAGAGAATATTTTGTTTCCTTATCTGTTTTATCTGTTGAATTGTTATTTAGGAAGAACTTCGGCTAGCATTGTTCAAGACTCCTAGTGGACAGAATCTTTTTCTTGATAGGGTGAGTTTTCACTTAATATCGCTACCTTTAAATGCTGTAAGTTCATTATTTACCATATCATACACAAAGTATTGAATTGTTCTCCTGATTATTATGGAATTATTTACATCGCATTTTGCTTTGCTAGATAACACATCCAACTAAAAATTTCCTTTATGATCCAGGTTTTTGATTTGTTTGACGAAAAGAAAAATGGAGTAATAGAGTTTGATGAGTTTATTCATACTCTCAGTGTCTTCCACCCATGTGCACCTTTGGAAGACAAGATTAATTGTAAGTACGGTTCTTGCAGAAACTACCTGCTCAACATCAATGTGAGATATATTTACAGTTGGACCTCTCTTTCTGGATCTTTTCAGTTGCATTTAGGCTGTATGATTTGAGACAAACCGGCTTTATTGAGCATGAGGAGGTTAGTTCGTGATGATGTTCTGTTTTTATCTGTACCAAGCATGTAGTTCCTCATTTTAAGTCTAACCTCAGCAAGGTGATCTATTGGCATACCTGTTTTTTAGGTTATGCAAATGGTTATTGCCATTTTTATGGAATCTGCTATGAAGTTGTCGGATGACCTTCTTGAGGCCATCATCGATAAGGTAAGCAATCATTTGCTTGGGCTTCTCTGGTTATTTATTTTTATTTTGCATGGATGTAAGTTTCGTCTTATTGTTTCAGACATTTGAAGATGCTGATACCGATAGGGATGGAAAAATTAGCCAAGAAGAATGGAAGGAATTTGTATTACGCCACCCTAATCTATTAAAGAACATGACGCTACCCTATCTAAGGTTTGAGTCTGAAAATTACACCCAATTTCTTGCAAATATCATGTGCAAATTACAGCAAACATGTGTTTTATTCAGAAATTCATTTGTTATTGTTCTTAAAAGAATAAATTAATGGGTGTTTACTTTAGTGATTTCTTGTCCATCACATAATTCAGGGACATCACAACAGCTTTCCCTAGTTTTGTCTTCAACACGGCGGTTGAAGACTAAGCAGTGCAAAGATTCCTTCCTGATGGCGACAAGTTGGCTGCTGATTGTGCCAGCATTCTTGTTGAATTTTGGGATCCTGAAAACAGAAATAACCATGATCACTTACTGAAAAGGACCACCATCGGCAACTGTATTAAGGACGGGCGTCTGAGAACCGATTTCGCAGTGAACCAAGGCCCGTTCATGACGTCAAATTTGCAGTCCAGCCGCCTATGGCAGTTGATGTTCGTTGTACCTAGCAATGCATTGAGTTTGTAGCTGTACATACATCACTCCTTCAGCTTTCAGAAACTCCAATTCCTTAATAGTCTATTCTCTCTCCTATAACTCTAGGATGAGCAACTGTACATATGTTCGATTGTACGAGGGAATTCAAAGTTCCTGAAATGCCTTCCTGCTTAATATACTATCTCCCGGATACTAACATCTGATGTTGAATTGTCCATTATCCAGACTATCTGGATTGGCACATCCTGGTCTTCACTCTCTAGGCCAGTTGGCTGAACTTTTCCTTTTTCTTGACGTGAGGTAATAAGACATAATTCACGCGCTTCAAGTTATGATTATGACAGGCGAGGCGCGAACTTGAGTGGCTGGGCTCGCAACCTTGTGTCCATACGTTTGCATTTTCCACTCAAGGAACATGTCACGCGCTATGATTGCTGTATTTTATAGTGAAAAAACTTTCTGCAACGTATGCTTTTGCTTGATGATAGCCGCAACACAATGCCAAATAAGCTGCCAGGTGTTTGCTTCATGGACCAATCCTCCTACCTGTGATAGCGAGAGTAGACTTAATTTATCAGATTACCAACTATTATTTGCTTTTCCTTGGGCGATGCAAGGAACATTTTGTCAATGCTAGTTTCCTAATCTAATTTTTTCAATGGTAATCATGGATGTGAACTAAAGTATATTTCTTTCGATTGGGACAAGATTGCACAGCATGTCGATTCAGATGTTAGCCACTAGTTTGCTAACGTGTACCCCTTCCTGAAAGCGAAGTCATGCTGATCACCAAATTTCAGCACTGCCGTTAAAATAAAGCATTACCCACATTCCAGAAAAGACAAGAGAAAAAACCATTATTACTTGCTTGACCAGTTGACCCACTAAATTATGTATTAGTATTAGCAACAAAAAGGAGTGACCATGAACCACACATGGTCCTTTCTAATTCCTCTGGAAGATATGGAAAAATAAATACCACCATGCTATGGTATATGTGTGTCATCATTCATACATAGGAAAGCATTTGTTGATAAAAACAAGATAGATAGAGCCTGGCTAGCCATACCTACCTCCCTAGGTTAGGTACTTCATACACGGTGCCTAATCCAGTTTATGTCCCTTTCTTGATGGAACATGAAAGCAGAAAAATAATTTTGGATTGGCATTGGCACGGCAAATCGTAGAAATGGAACTGTATATTCATATTCTGCTTGAATTCCAAGAGAATAGATGCCCCAGTCATGGGTTCTCGGACGTAAGAGCAACACCAGCAAAGCCCCTAAATTTCACCCCCTATATCTTCAAATGGGGGCTCCTCCTAAAAGATTCCTTCCTCATATTTACTTCCACTCCAGCAAAACCCCTAAATCTCAGCCCCCATATTCCCCTCTCCTATATTTTATTAATTTCCTGTAACTAACAATATATTTGAAACGGTTATTTTTTGTAACGGCTTTAATTGTAACGGCTGTATTGCCAGCCAGGAGGTCAGAATAAAATTCATCAACCATTAGAGCACCCTGCATCAACAAATTATAGCAACTTAATCATCACAAATTATAGCAATTTAATCAACATGCATACAATTTAATCATCACAAATTATAGCAACTTCTCCCTCAATTTCTTTAGACCCTCAATTCCCTCAATTCTCAATTTTATTCCTCAATTCTCAATTTTATTCCACAATTCCCATCAATTCTCAATTTATCCCCCACCACCTCTTCTCCTCTGCCCGAGCCCTCCCTCTCCCCGAGCTCCTCGCCGCGCCTCCGGCTCCCGTGGCTCCCCCGGCTCCACCCGCCCCTTCCTCTCCCAGCTGCCCCGCCGCGCCCTCGCCGGGCTCCCACGCCGCGCCCCTTGCCCGGCCCCTCGCCGCGGCGTCCCTCGCCCGGATCCGCCGCCGTTCCCCTCGCCGCCGCCCCTGGCCCGGCCCCTCGCTACCGCCCCTCGCTCAGCCACTCGCCGCTGCCTCTCCCAACTCCCCCACCGCGCCTCTCGCCCGGATCCTCTCCCCGTGCACCTCGCGCGCGCACCTCTGTCCCGTCGCCGCCGCCCCTCGCCCGGCCCCTCGCCGTGGGCCTGCTCCACCGCAACAGCCAAGAGGTCCGGCTCCTGCACCTCCACTGCGGCGGCCCCCTCTCCCAGGTGCGCATCTATCTCTCCCTCTCTCCCTTCCTCTGGATCTGGCCGATAGCGGGACCTCCTCACCTCGGCTTGCGGCGGCAGCTAAACGGGTCGGAGGGGAGGGCAGGAGACGAACCTTGCAGATGGCGCGAGGGAGGCTTCCGCTGCCCGGACGTTGGCGCTGCTGTAGCGATGGGGGCTGTCGACCGAGCCCCCAGGGATGGGGGTAGTCGGGGGGGAGATGGGGGACGCGGAGAAATGGGGGCAACGGTCGGGGCTTTGCTGGAGACCAATTTTTCACAATTTCCCTACTTTATTCGGATTGGGGCTGCTATGGGGGACTTGCTGGTGATGCTCTAAGAAAGCTGAAGTGGATGGCTTTGCGTGCAAATACTGCGCGAGTACACCGCGAGTCAAATTGAGAATATTTTACAAATAAACGCATAGATCCTGTAACATCCTAATTTTCTGGGATGTTTAGATTTTTCTTTTGCAAGGATGTTACTCAGTGCAAAAGAATCTTAATGTAATTTTGTTGGATTCCATTTGAATTAGCTCAATTATTTTAAATTAATTTGTATTATGTAAACAAAGGGATATTAAGTTGAGTTTTTCAATCGTAAAATGCCCTAGAAACATCTTATTTGGACTGTACATGTTTCATTTTATTTATCAAAACTTTATTATAATTTTTGAAGATCGTTTTGATATTTTTACAAGCTTATTTGAATTTACTGTATTTTCTAAATTCGAAAACCCATTTTAATCTTGCTCTGGATTTTTGGGCCGAAAGCAACAATCCCCTATCTCTCTCATTCTTCCTCCTCTGGAATTGCAATCTCTCTTGCTCTTTCTCCTAATGTTTTTATTAACATCAGATCTTAAACTCGAGGCTTATTGACTCTAATACCGATACCGTATTAAATTTTTTTTTGAGATAACCGAATTAAATTTCTAATCCGTTCATTCAAAAAATCCCAGCTGGCCCACGACCCAGCGCCCCTCCGGCCGAGCGGCCCGACCCGGCCCAGCGGACGGCCGCTCACCCGAGCTAGCCCATCTCCGGCGCCTCACCTCCCACCTCGAGCACGACGCGCACGTCGTGGCGGCGCCGGCCGCAACCGCCGGCCACGATCCCCACAACCACCACACCGCGCCGAACCGCCCCCTCACCTCTCCAGCGCCATCGCCGCTCGGGAATCCACCGCTGGAGACCCCGGGACGAGCCCGTCCGCCTGGAGCACCGCAGGGACGCGCCGAAGACGAGTCCATGATCACCGCTCGCACCGCTGGCAATTCGGCCTTCTTCTCCAACTCCGGTCGGTCGCCTCCCGTTCCAATCTCCGTCGCCGGTGATTCCTAGGACAATTCCTTCCACATACTGATCCCCTCCACCCCGTAGCCATTTCCCCTCGTTCAATTTCGCGATTATATGCTCGTGTCCTGCCCCCATGTGCTCCTCCCAACCGCGGCCGTCGGACTTCGCCGCCGCCGTCCCTCGTTGCCTCGCCGGACCCGCGCGACCCATGTTCGATGTTAGGAGGGTCCCGTCGTTCTATTTGTTGTTGTCCGCACCCTGCGGCCGTGGGCGCTTCCCTCGTTTGTTTCTGTCTTTGTTTCTCTCTGCCCCGCGCTGTCTCTGTTGCCCTCTATATCTTTCTCCCCGTCTCTCTCGATCTCTCACTGTACTAATGTAGAGATAAGATAGATTGTAGTAGTAGAATTCCCTGGCAAGGATAGAAATTGGATTTTTTTTGCTAGAATTTGAATTAGGAAAAATTTGCTGAAATTTAGTTTAGGTTTGTTCTGTTCAGTAATATGGCTTTTGATTTGTTTTTGTTGATCAACTAGCATGTTAGGGTATCATCTTATTCAACTTTTTAGTTCTCTATTGCATGTTTTAGTTAACAATGCTTTAATTTGACTAGATTTGGGTAAATATGTGCTAAATTTAATTTAATTTAAATTACGTAAATATTCTTAGTTAATGCTATAGCTACTAATCTCACATGTTAAGGACTAATTTAATTATCCAATATTGTAAACTTGTGTGAGACCTTTAGAGTAAAATTATAGGGCTTAATTATGCATTTGCACGTCTTAAACAAATTATAATTATAATTAGTTCATAATTTAATAATAAAGTCAATAAATATTGCTCTCAAATTATTTAGAATAGTTTATTTGATTATGACTTGCTTAGACTTGTCTGCTTTACACTAGTGTAGATGTGCGATGTATTTGCTATTTTTATTTTGGCAAATTTTTCAGAGAAGGTGCAGGAAACTCGCAGGCGCACAATTTGAGCAGATATTTGATTTATATTTGTATTCAAATAATATCCCATTCGTATGGCGCTTGTATCCGATTGACATAGAAATGAAAGCGGCAAGTGCGCTTTCCGAATCTTTCTCGATCCGTGTCTACTCCTGACGAAAGCGATTATGATCAACGGCCACGATTAATGCCAAGTGAAGAAGAGGAGAAGGGGAAACTTCAGGCAGTCGTCTCGGTCTCGTCAACACCACCGTTCCCGTCTCCTATCTTCCCGTGACCCCGTCTCAATGGCCGCACCCGGCAATCCCGTTCCGGCCGCCGCGCCACCGAGGGAGGCGCCGCCACCGGCGGCGAAGGGGGCCTTCATGCGCCGCGTCTTCCCCTTCCTCCTCACCGCCAACATCTTCATCGCAGGTGAGAGAGGCACCACCCCGTACTCGATCTCTTTCCCTTCCAATCTTCTGCATCTACATTTGTCGCACCATCCGTTTCCTGAGCTTGCTACGGTTGGTTCGATGTAGTTTGCTACTCCGCTAGTCTGTCTGCTAGGGTTCTTGGCGCTCTTCCCTGTTTAGATTTGCGCGAGAAAGACTGAATCTCGATAGCTCGCAGCAATGTCTACCTGTTAGCTACTAGAAACGATTAGGAGCGGTTCGTGCCTGTGGGGTAGCTCTAGCCTCTACCCGTATCCTTAATGATTGTGCATCTGGGTCACCTTTCTCAGTTTGGTCCTAATGTTTTCTTGGAAAGATGTGACATTACACTAACAGGGGCAGTGGATGTTTTCTTGGAAAGATGTGACATTACACTAACAGGGGCAGTGGATGTGGGATCATGAGATTGAAAGGACTAGTTGTAGGATTTGTTGGAAAGTAATAGGTGCGACAAACTCCACTTACACCATAGTGGGGAGACTCCAGGGAATCTGATCCGCTTCACTTTTATAAAGATAAATTCAATATTTGTTATGCAAGGTTTTTATCTTTTTCACTGTTTGAATGAACCATATATGTAAGTCACCGTTCCCTGTGGACTTCAGAAAGTATGGCACCTACTACTCACCGATCTGTCATCCCAGGGTATATGCCGGTTGACAGCTTGCTTGATTTGCTTGTATTGTGGATTGAGATTGATGGGTTCCATAGAGTTCACCTGTGTCAGGATGTATTGCGATGTACATTTATTTGTAGATTTCTCTTAAAAATAAGAAAATTACTCTAGCACGCATGTTAGCGATTCAACAAATATGTGGCCACACAGCACAAAACAATTGGTAGCAACCTTGGGGGTTCGTCGTCTGTTTTAGGAACACAGAAACCCATAGCCTTGCAAGGATTGTTGTGGCTTAGGCAGAGAAACGTAACATGATGGTAGGCTGGAGTTTGTTTGGGAGACAAGAGAGAAAGATGTGGTACAGGAGAGGCAAAAATTAAAATGATTTTTGGTTTAATCTCTTCAGAATTTACAAATCCCAAATTATGGCAGCTACAACGTTGCTACCATAACATTTATATCACAATGCTGTTGCCTCTGATCAAGTTGGCTCATGCTTGTGAAGTCCCGTTGATAACCAAAAGCCCCTCTTAAGGCAAATAGAAGTTGAGCTTGCTATGTGATAGAATACCAATTTTCTGCTGATGTCATTTTTGTCGTTGCACTTAATCATTTCCTCTTCTTTTCACCTAGGATCTAGTTTATATTGAGGCACGCAACAGAACTTAATGTAGTTAATCCACATAGGTATGGCTGCTGCATTATGATTGAACACATGCACTGTATTGTTTACTGCTTGGTAATCAATGTTTGGGGCTCTGCATTCTCTGGCACTCTTGGTTCGTCTGATGTTTACTCACATCTTTCAGTAAGTTGATATCTTTGTAACATGCAGTTTATGTATTTGCAAAGACCTTCAAAAGAGACCAGGACAAGAAAAATGCCGAAACTGCAGCAGCAGCAGCTGCTGCTGCTGCAGCATTGTCGTCCCCACCTGCTGCAATTGCTAAGCCTGCAGAACCTACTCCTCCACCCAAAAGAGTGCTCCCACCAATATCCGAAGATGAGCAGCGCCAGGTCTACAAGTGGTTGCTGGAAGAGAAGCGGAAGATCAAACCACACAGCGCTGCTGAGAAGAACAAAATTAATGAAGAGAAGGCTCTTCTCAAGGAGTTCATCCGGGCAGAGTCTCTCCCTCGTTTGTGATTATTTCACGAGCTGTCCTGCTGGCCTTGGTTGTTTTTTCTTCGCCTGCAGTTCAAGTAAGGACGTGTTGTCAATCTACTTTTGTTAGCTGGTACAAATGGTAGCGTTGTAGGCTGATTTGTTGTCATTTGGTACCAAAAATGTTGGGTAACTCAAATCTCCAGGGAACTGTTACCTTCCGATGCAAATTTCTCATGATTGGGTCTATTCTGGAATGTTCTTCATGAAACTAAAATGATTGCTGCAATACTATGCTTCTGGACAAGGTCCAGTGGCTGCAAGAATCCAGATATTTAGTGTGATGACTTATTGATCCATTAAGCTCTTTTTATCTTGTTCTTGAAAGGTCTATTAAGCTCATGCCACCCCATTATTTTACTTTGAATCACGCAGTACTATTGATATGAGCTCTCACTGGTTTCGATGGTCATCGTATGAGCAGGAAGCTCTTGGATTCGGTTTTTCCTTTTTGGTTCCAATGGAATTTATTGACTTACGGGCGTCACCAAATCGTCAGCTATACACTGCACAACTAAGAACGATCTCTTCCAAAGACAGTTCATCAGCTACTCTGTCCGCGTCCCCTGAACTGTCATCAATAAAGAACTATAAAGAACTATGGTGCTTGGTCTGATTTGAACTCTGAAATTTCTAAAACCGTTTGGTCTAAATCCTAGCCTTGGGTTATAGGTCTTACATTCTGTGTTTTCCAAAATATTTGAACAAATTCATGGGTGTAAGAAATGCTATACAATAAGAATATACAAAAATTTAGAATATACGATAATTTTTGTGCCTTGTGCAAAAATGATGAGATAAATGAATTTCTCTTGTCTTTTTTTAATGACACAAATAGTAGTTTTGGATAATTATCTATAGGTTATCACTTTTGTAGCATCCACTAAGTCCATGAATTGTTTCACATTTTTTGTAACTTAGAGGGTGCAAAACCACCCTCCAAAACCAGGCTCAGGTTCAGAGGTGGTTTTGTGTCTTGAAATTCACAAAAAATATGAAATGTTTTTTATGGGTGTAGGGAATTCTACAATATACCTACAGAAATTCATCAAATAATATGATCATTTGCTCTTGTACAAATGAGTACAAGAGACAAATGAATTTTTTTCTGTAGGACACGAATGGTCATATTTTTGAATGAATTTCTGCAGGTCCCATTCTATAGCGTTTTCTACACCCATGAATGTTTGCACATTTCTTGGAAACCTCAAGACTGAGAACCACCATAACAAAACCCGGCTACGGTTTATGACAAATGATTTTAGAATGTTCAGGGTAGAATATAAATGGAGTTATAGTTTAGGATTCAAGTTGGATCAATCTGCATAGGTTAGGGTTTAGGATAAACTTTTTCCTTTTGCAAATAATGCATCTCTGTTGGTCACAGTAACATTTTTGTAGGAAAAGCAAGCATGTTGTAGTAAGTAGCATGATATTTTATTCTTGCAATAGAAACATATAAACCTGAATTCCCTTAACATCATTGTGTGGCAAGATATACAATGAAAAGAAACATATTCAAATGTTATGGATAAAACATGCTGAATGTGTGTTGACTGTTGACACATTAACGCCTATTATCTCCACCTTCAGAAATAAATAACTAGTGTATTTTGTATCAAGAATGAGATTTTTCTTAACAATAGATCGTCATTTCAATTTAGCCTAGTGAAGCCTCCTTTCTCACATAAAACCCACCTAAACACTAGCCACATCCAAATAGGTGCCTGGTCATGTTTCCGTTGTGGGTTTAGTGTGAGGTATATCTCCGTTTCTTTGTTTCTTTTGGTCATGTATTACCATCTGGACTATTTTAAGTGCATCCTACTGTAGTGCTGTTGGTCGCCGAAAACGGTGTGTACTTTTGTTACATGTGCTGATGTCTTATACTTTTTTGCCAATGCATTTCATTCTCTTCCTATGTTTTGCTTGTCATGTTCATGTATTTGCTGGTAGGCATATTTTGCTTTTGTCTGCACATGGGTAGGTGGCGCAGAATTAAAAGAGGAGGTAAATGAAGCACATATTCGTGTCCCCGGATATGATCTACGGTACTACCTCAGTAGTTTTGTTTTTGTTTTTGTTTTTCTTGAATGGACAATATCCCCATAGTAGAAAGGAACATGCACAATTAGTAGTTGACCCCTTTTTTGGTGTAATGAATGCATTATTTAACCCATGCTTTATCAATGCGTCTTTTGTTTTGTGTGACTTAAACAGTACTCCTACGTCTGAGCATCTATGCCTTCTCTAAGCATCTAGCAAATTCCTCCGATCTTCCAAAGCATAACGAGACAACGGTAGTCATGAAAATTAAATGTCCGGTTTATTTAGATCAAGAGGCGCGCCTGGCATGCCCATCTAGTTCTGCTCGAATTCCAAGCGAGATAAAGCAACAAGAGATGCCCCAATCATGGGCTCTCGGACTAGGGTAAGCTAAAACGGATGGTAATTGCTGGTGGTTTCATGCATACGCTGCACGTACGAGTACTTGGCTGGTCAAACCTTTGAGAAACATTTTACATCCGGAATTCCTAAAGGGAGGGAGAGATTGACAAACGTTCAAACCTTCCACTCAGGTGAAATTGTAACGCCTAATAGTTTGTCAGTTACTGCTGCTAAGCATTTTTTTTGGAACTTATCTACTGGTTATTGTGCTAATTTATATTCTGAAATAGTAGCTGAATATTCGTTACAATTTGAAGTACATTTCTAATTCTGTTTCATTTGAACCATTTTTTTCAGGAAATAATATCAAACTATGTATTTATATTATCTGCTCTTCTCTCAGATGATTTACTGAGTTTGGCTCGAGACTAAAAAAGCACATAGATTACGTACAGGGATAATGCGGTTTGCCTGACTTTCAGTTTCGGGCAAATTTCTTGTCAGTGTTTTTTGTCCTCATGTATTATTAAAGACATTACTTAATTTCGCCACATGCAATAGGACGCATTGTTAGTTATATCTCATGGAAGATTGTTTTGTCCTTCGACAGTTCACAAGAACTAATGCCTATGGACAGCCTGAGATCAGATGCGTAGTACCAGTTCCTACTCATAATTAGATTCCAGTAGAAATGATGAATTCTTTTGCCATAGGAAAAGCATGCAGCTGGCTTTACATGGTTAGGAATCAGGACAAGTAAACACACAAATTCCTCCTAGCTACTCTTGTTTGCTGTTGTCTTACTGTCTTAGTTATTACTACGTGCCATATAAAAACTCCATGCAAGATTGCGGTGCTTACCAGCAGTTTGGCACTATTCACAGTTTTCTAATTGTTCTATACTTATGTCTGCAATTTTTTTTAAACAAATCTTGCTTTGCTTTAGTTATTTTTTTTTGACAACTCATATTTTATTCGTAATCATAAACAGGTCACTAACAACAATGTGCAGCATTGCACATTTAGAGCACTGATTACTGCTTTGACTGGACAAGATTCTGATCTGTGCTTCGTTCCTAAACAGCTATAGATACAAGCTCCTGTATTATATGACCTATAAGCATCTTGAGCTTGCCTATGTGCTGTCCTGTTGTGCTCCTGTTTGATTTTGTAAACTCTTGCATCAGAATTGTTGATGGAGGACAAGATCTGATTTAGATGTGGTCTTATGGACCAATGACCTGGATGCTTTGCTGGGTTTCGTCTTGAAATCGCTTCAGCTAGGACCTGACTATCTGTTAAAAATTTTGGTTGGAAGACACCCATTGCAGCAGTAATCCGAGCATCTAACTCCAGTGCTTGGGCTTCAGCTTGAAGTGCAGAACCTGCAAGGGATGTAGCTTCAATGAAAATTATTTTCTGCTGTCCCTGCTGCTTCCAGATCATACATACTCTGAGACCTGCTTTAGTCAGTGATCCTGCATAAGAAGAAGAAGTTGGAACATCTGACTTCCAAGCTGCATCTGTAAATATATTTGACCCTCTATCCATTCTCTGCTTTTCAAAGCGTAGTATTGCAGGAACTTCATTGTCTTTTTGCTGCAACGTTGTAGCTAGTTCTTGTACCCTAACTTCAATGCTTTCACCTGTACTCATAAGAGCTTAGTAGCATGAAGTACCTGCATAGGATGAGCATCTTTTTTGTTAAATAGAAGATCATTTCTAGTTTTCCAAATATTCCAAAGGGTGACGAAAATTAAAGCGACAGTCTTCTGTGATGTAATTAGTTATCATGTGATAGATGGTTTCCTCCACTTGTACAATTCCCTGTTCCGTCAAACCCTGCACTCTCATTCCTAATTTAGAAGCAAACCAGATTGCATGAACAAAGTGACAGTCGAAGAAAAGATGGAAATTAGTTTCAACCATGCCACATCTCACACATCGGTGATCAATGTGGGTCGATCTTGCAGACGCACGAGAGCTTGATGGAATGGCTTTCCTAAGAAGCCTCCAACCAAAAACCTAAACCCTAGGAGGCATCTGCTGATTTAGCCAGATAGATTGTA
Source organism: Stipa capillata (assembly GCA_019208055.1). Classification (NCBI taxonomy): domain Eukaryota; kingdom Viridiplantae; phylum Streptophyta; class Magnoliopsida; order Poales; family Poaceae; genus Stipa; species Stipa capillata. Next base: position 16,122 of record JAGXJF010003000.1, read on the forward strand.
TCATCTATCTTGTTTGAGGTGTTAGATTTGAATGACCACCTGCATTTAGTTCGTAGAAAGCTGGATGGAAAATTTGGTAAGCACTTTTTGATGAACAAATACCAGAAGCAGTAAATTTCCAAACAAGAATATCATCACTATTATAATTGGAAACTAGAATTTGAGATATTACATTGGCGTTAGAAGCCCCGAAAAGATTAGTAATCAAAGCTATGTTCCAGTGTTTAGTTCCAGGGACCCAAAGATCTGAAATGGTAGCAGGATATATAAAATATGGATCCTGACATTAAGGTAAACATGAATATTTCTCCAAAAACTACACCAAGGGGTAGACCAAATACAAGTGTTACCCTTAGCAACTTGAATAGTGGTAGCATTGATTAACGGTTCCCTAACTTTTAAAATAGAGGTCCAAAAAGCAGATTTAGGAATATTTGTAGAAGCCCTCCAGAAAGAAGTGTGAGGAAAATATTTAGCCTTAAGGATTTTAAAGATAGTGCTATTCTGATCAGTGACAATTTTCCAAGCAGCGTTAGTAAGCATGGATGTATTGACAGCTTCCAGATTGCTTATACCTAAACCGCCTTCTTTTTTGGACTTACATATTTCAGACCAAGCTCTAAGATAGAGAGGCTTCGTGTGAGTCCCTTGCTGAATTCCTATCCACCAGAAATCCCTTATAACTGCATTCATCTTATGCAAGAGCTTCCTTGAAGAAAGGATGTTAGATATATAATAAACCGGAAGGGAAGAAAAGACCGACTTGATTAAAACTAGCCTACTTGCATGGGACAATTTATTCACCTTATAACAATTTAGCTTAGATTTGAACTTATCTAGCACAAAAGCGTAAGCATTAGATCTATTTCTTGCTGGCATGATCAGAGGATGGCCTAAGTGAGTTGTGTGATTGTCCATGTTGACAACCCTAAATATTCTTTTAACGATATCCCTTTGAGTATCAGTAACATGCTTGCTAAAAAGCACTGAAGCCTTAGACCAGTTTGGCGTCTAACCTGAGAGATCGCAAAAGTGCTGAATGGTGTTCCAGATTGTCCTTGCTTCATCTTCATTAGCTTGTCCACAGACTATTAAGTCATCTGCAAACATTAAAGAAAAAACTGGGGGAGAATTAGGACCTAGCACAATGCCTTGTAAATTCTGATGTTCCATTTCTTCCTGCAATTTAGCAGCTAACTTGTTGATTGCAATAACAAAAAGGTAAGGAGATAAAGGGCATCCTTGTCTAATTCCACGCTGACTTCTGAATCTGCCATGATGCTTTCCATTGATAATAACAGAAAACAGAGAGTTAGTGGTACAGGCTGTAATTAGACTAATGAAATGATCATTGTAACCCATTTTCTTAAGAGCATTGAAAATGAAATTCCATTCCAGTATATCAAAGGCTTTAGCCAGATCAATCTTGAGCATAAAAGCAGACTGCTGCCATGAGGAAAGACCAAAAGAGTGAGTAATTTCTTGTGCCAAAATAATATTGTTTGTGATCCTTCTTCCCTCAATGAAGGCTTGTTGGGTATTTAAAATAGCACTAGGAAGGTGAGGTTTGATGCGATTTGCTAAAGACTTGGCTCTAATCTTATAGACTACATTGCAAAGACTAATAGGTCTAAAATCCTAAGGTTGAGCAGTTTAAATTCTTTTTAGGTATTAAAGCAATGCTAGTTTCATTCAACTTGGCAGGGAGCGTACCTTGAATGTAGAAGATTTGAACTAATTTTGTCACATCATCTCCAATCCAATACCAAGCAGCTTTGTAAAATGCAGCATTTAAACCATCCGGTCCTGGAGAGGCGTCACTACACATCCCTTTCAAAATGCTCCAAATTTCATCCTTTTGTGGGATCGAATTTGTGAATTCATCTTGAATAGATCCTACACTGAAAGCTTGACTTTCCTGAAAGCTTGTTCTATTAGCAGAGGTAAAGATATTTTAAAAATAATTTACAAAGCAGGTTGCTATTTCCTCTGGATCTAAAGTAGTTTGGCCCTGAGCATTAGAGATGGAAACTATTCTATTTCTTCTTCTTCTCTTAAGAACAGAAACATGAAAATACCTTGTGTTTCTATCACCTTGAATAGCCCAATGTTTTTTTGCCCTTTGTTTGTAATAGTGTGTCAGTCTTGTCATTGTTTCTTCATAGGCCTTGATTAATTTCTCCTCCCTTATGTGATCTTGAAGGTGGATGGGTTGTTCTTGGACTTCCATTGATTGTTTTTCTATTTCCTGCAATTGCTGCTGCAAAGGTTTCTTTTTTTTTACTCCAGAATTTTAGAGCTTCTGCTAAATGATTAGTCCTCATAGGAAAAGATTGATGTGCTGAATTCCTCCAAGCTTTAATAGCTGTTTCATGAAAATCTTCCTCAAGAAGCCACCAGTTTTCAAATTTAAAGTAGCAAGTTGGTTTTTTAAACTTAGAGTGAAGAACAGCCAAGACTGGTGCACGATCGCTTAGAAGAATGGGAAGATTGTAAATGTTTGCATTGGGAAAAAGGTCACTCCATTCAGCATTAGCAAGGAATCTGTCTATACAAAGGATTGGAAGCATACCTTTTATTAGTCCAAGTATAAGCAAGTCCATTATAGCCCAGATCCAACAAGCCACAATTTTTGACAAAGGAACAAAAGGCACTCATACGAGAGTAATTAACAGAATTTACATTACTTTTTTCATGGGGATACATAAGATCATTCAAATCTCCCATACACAGCAGATGTTTACCAATATTTACATTAACAAAAGCAGTAACCTCCTTCCAACGATCACTAGTTCTAGAGTGGGAGGGGTCACCATGCGCCGGCGAGGATTTGAGTGGTGGCAACAGGATCCGGGAAACGACGAAGTCGAGAACGTCAGAATTGCCTAGAAGGAAGAAAGAAGCGGCATACCGCCGAACCTAACCCGAGACATAAAGACCCTCCTTTCTTTGCTTTAGTTATTGTCCTGGTATTTTTGCATCTTTTCTTTTATGCACACAGGCTATCAATGCCAGAGGCCTTCAAAGGCTAGCACAACAATTCTGTTTGCATGTGAAACCTGTGCTTCCTTTTGGTGCTCAAATGGTATGTGTACACTACGAAATTATACACTATCAATCTTCCGTGTTTTTCAATGGTCTATATTCTCCTGTAGAGGCTGAAGGAACTCTACCAAAAAACTAAAAGGCCTCCAACATTACTACAAAAAGCTATGGCGAGATGTTCAAGTTGGGCTCGACCAATTTGCTCACATATGTACTGTTAAGTAAGATTATATGTTACCCTCTTTCAGAATTATACCATTTCTTTAGGTACCAGTACCAAAATGTGTGTTCTCATGTAAAGGGTTCAGACATGTTGCCTGATTGTGTACAATTTCACCCATAACACTGCTATCAACGTCTTAGTGATCTCTATAATTTACGTAAAATGCACAGTATTCTTTCATCACACTACTCACAATTGGGGAACAACGTGTGTCATCTATTGTTGAATTTGAAG
>JAGXJF010003002.1:0-51246 GCA_019208055.1 Stipa capillata
CTGGTCTGCTTGCGGACTCCGTCTCTGAAGAAATCAATAAAGTCCGATAAGGACTTATTCAGAGAATTCCAATCATGAATGCAAATGACATGGCATCCTGCATATGTGTGAAATGAATGCACTCAATTTGCTTAAATGAATTCAATCGTAGATCTCTTAGATATTTCTATCAAAGATTTGGGAATTCCTAGAAACTTAACTTGATCATCAAATATTCAAAATATTATTAATTATTTACTTGGCCACCTTACTTAATTAAATCTGAATTACTTTACTCAAAAATTTCAACATTTCAACTCCAACCACTTGAATTTTAATAAGGAAATTAACTAAGGACCTTTAGAAATCACTTTTAGTGTTTAGCTTCACTCCAAAGGATAACATATATCTCTCAATTTAGAGTAATCCACAAACTTAGGTATATGTATATAGATATGCTCATAACCCCATTTTTTTTATCTTATTTCTCTTTCTTCTTGTTTTAAAGGAACAGGAAATATATACATTCTATATATATAAATGCAGATATGTTTCCTTTTAATCCTCCTCTTAAATTCATTTCATTTTTCTTTATTTTTATTCTCTTTCTTCTTCTTTCTTTCCTTTTCTCTTCTTCTTTCTCTTTTTTTTCTCCTTTCCCTATTATACCCGTACCCGGTTTCCACTGGCTGTCCTCATCTCCAAAATCCCTAAAATTCCCCAATCTCTCTTTTCTCTCACTCTCTCTCACACACTCACCCATGCGCCGCCGCCGGCATTCATGCCACGCCGCCGGCGCCCTCGGGTGGTCGCGCCGCCCCGGCTCCGGCTCCTCCCACCGGTCCCCGCGGCCTTTCTTCTCCTCTTTGGTCCCCCATACGCCGCCGCCCGTAGGCCGCCGCGGCCCTTCTCTGGACGCGCCGCCGTTTCTCCTTGGCCTTGGTCGCTGCCGCCATGAGCTTCGGCTCCAGGCGAGTGCCCCGCCGCCTTGGTTGCTCCACCCGGCTGCTCCGTTCCCGGCCGCCCCCACGCTCGGCTCCTCTCCGGTCGCCGCCCGGGATGGCTGCGGCCCCGGTGTCGCAGCTCCTGGCGCTGCCGGTGCTCCACTGGGGCCCGCCCCCGTCGGTGGCGCCCGCTGAGTCCGGCCACTGGTCTCCTCCAGGTAAGCTTCCTTCTTTCCCCCTTTTCCTCATCCTCTCAATTCCCCATTCTTCCCATTTCTAGGGCTCATGCTGAGGTAATTTGATCCGATTATACTTGATTAGAATTGGTTATGGCTCCAAATCCTTAGCAACTAATGGTGATGTGCGTGGAATGGATCCTAATCTTCACATTTTGCTATACACAGATGTTAGAGATTTGTTAATCATTTGTCATTTTATTGTTTACTATTGAGAATGCTTGCCTCTAAGGTGTTATCTTCAATGTGATCATGTGTGTGTGGATGTGTGCTTCATATGCCTACTAGCAGCTGTTATACTTGGCCATTAACTTAGTTGACAAGTACTTTAATATTTGAGTTCTTCTGCTTCAATCTATTAAGAACAGATGCTAGTCGGGTCTTAGTTATTCTTGGTTCCCTTTCTTATGCACAAACCTATGTCAGCTTATTAACTGAGAAGAACAGATGCTATGCTTGGCTTAGCTCCTCTCTGTGATGGCTTTTGCTTTAACCATGGCATAGAGAAGGGTATCATTTCTGATAAAAGCAGATTTCTACCAAAATGTTGCCTAACAAAAACCAATGATAAATCTAAAGTCTGAGGATTGCTGTTTGAGATACTTATAGCTGATGCCAAGAACAGATACTACTCAAGATCTCCTACAAACTCCGATGATGAAAATTAGATTTTGAGGGTCCTTCCCCATGTTAAACTCCTATGCATGTAGTATGCAAGATTAAGGGTTTTGGCCAAACTATCACCTTGTTTCAAGATGGACAAGATAAGTCGGGCCGGCTGGTCCTAATGATGGTCTTCTCCTTCCAATGTTCTCTTCTTCAGCTGATCTTGATGCCCCTTGATCCTGGCTTCCTAATCCTCTCTTCTGTCGTGTTGCTCCTGCTACTCTTGAGGTGCTTGAAGCTTTGGTCTCCTGAAATTGTTTCCTGGTTGCCTGGTTCAATTCTTGGAAATACTAGACTCAATGGCTATTGCTACTGTTGCATGCTTCCCTTTGGTTATCTTGTTCCTTCGTACTAGCTCTTGGTTGCCTAAGTCGGTGAGGGATATACTACTAATAGCTGCTGAGGTATTCGGGTGATACTCCTAATGCATGCTGGCTGCCTTCCTGACTAAGGAATCTGATATTGGTCAAGCTCTACTAGCCGCTGGACCCTTCCTATGGCTTATGCTTATCTGATTCCAGATATTTGTTTTGAAGAGACTTGTGGCTGCCTGGGCAATACTCGATGGATGGCTACTTTATCTCCACTGATTTTTGGTTTAAACAAAAGAAAAACTATGGAGGTAAATAGTATAGGAAAAATAAAACCTATTTTATTATTCTCTTCTCTTTTTCTCCCTAATACATAAAATATTAGCATTGTCCAACGAGGGTCTTAGCCACGTGGCCCTCGGACATTTTTTTTAAACTAAAACATTTTCAAAAACTATTTTAAAATTAGAAAAGTATTTAGGTCGTCGGCACTCTTTTGCCCCCGCGGCTAACCCCGCGGATGTCGGCGGAACTGTGCCGATAAGACCAATTCTATTTCAAAATATAGATTTAGGAATCTTTTGCCTCCTACAGCAACGGCACGATTCCCAACGGTTTACGAGTACCCATACTCGCCGACCTGGGATGATCGCCAACATTCCCGAAGGATTTCTCCCCTCCGGTTCTCGGTGTCCTCTGACGACTCAGGGTTTGAAGACTCCAGATCCGAAGATCTAAGAATTAGGGTTTAGATGTTGTATAGGTAGGTTATCTTAACATGTAATTTTCTTTTTCTCTTTATTTATTCATTTGTAACCACATTGTATCATAACATTGTATTATCTATTTAATCAATAAAGTTCAATTTCAATTATGTATATCAATGGCATTGTATTATTCCTTTAATTAATAAAGTTTAATTTCAATTGTATTTACCATACACGAATACTACATGCCATGCGATGATGCAAATGAAATGCGATTGCACAACCACTTCCTCCCCTCTCGTCTAACTCTCGACGTAGCCCGATAGGTTCGGATCAACTCGACAACGCGAGTTGTTCCACGACTTCCACTTCACACCTCTCTCGACTAGCGTTAGAACTAGGGTTCTCACATCCTACCCCCCTTAAAAGAAATTTCGTCCTCGAAATTAAAGATGAGGTACCTGAATAAGGATGGGTAGTTTCTACGCAATTCTTCCTCCTTCTCCCACGTCGCTTCTCGGACGGGGTGGTTCTTCCACTGCACCTTACAATACTTGATCGCTCGATTCCTCAATTGTTTCCATTCCTCAGCAAGAATTTTAACTGGCTTTTCAACATAAGACAAGTCATCTTGCAACTCCACTTCCATGTGCTCTACTTTATCGGTTGGTTCTTTCAGACATTTTCTGAGTTGAGAGATGTGGAACACATCGTGTACTTTTGATAATGATGCCGGTAGTTTCAGCTGATAAGCTACTTCTCCCTTCCGGTCTAAGACTTCAAATGGTCCAATATATCTGGGGCTCAACTTTCCCTTCAGACCGAACCTTTTCACCCCCTTGGTAGGACTCGCTTTCAGATAAACTAAATCTCCTACCTCAAACTTCACCTGCCGTCTCTTTTTGTCCGCATAACTCTTTTGACGACTCTGAGCTGTCTTCAACCGCTCTCGGATGATTGTTATTGTATCATGCTTTTCTTTGATGAGATCCGGTCCGATGAGACTCTTCTCTCCGGTCTCGTACCAACATATCGGTGATCGACACTTCCGACCATATAGGGCTTCAAATGGAGCCATTTGTATACTGCTTTGGTAACTGTTGTTGTACGCGAACTCCGCCAACGCAAGATGTTCGTCCCATGAACCTCCAAAGTCAAATACACAGGCTCTCAACATATCCTCAAGAATCTGATTTGTTCTTTCCGTCTGTCCACCGGTCTGAGGATGATATGCTGTACTGAAATCGAGCTGAGTACCTAAAGCTTCCTGTAGTTGCTGCCAAAACGCAGATGTGAATACCGATCCTCGGTCAGACACGATCCTTTTGGAACTCCATGTTTGCTGACAATCTCTTGAATATAGATTTTGGCAAGTCTTTCACAAGAATAATTTTGATTGATTGCAATAAAGTGTGCTGTCTTGGTTAGTCGATCAATGATAACCCAGATAGCATCCTTATGCCTTTGAGTCCTCGGTAATCCGGTAATGAAGTCCATGCCGACTTCTTCCCATTTCCACTGTGGTATCGGTAATGGTTGCATTAATCCTGCTGGACTCTGATGTTCAGCTTTAATCCTTGCGCATGTGTCGCATTCCGACACAAACTTAGCAATTTCTCGCTTCATGTTGTTCCACCAGAATATTCCCTTCAAATCCATGTACATCTTCGTACTTCCGGGATGTATACTATAGAGAGTTCGGTGAGCTTCTTCTAAGATTACCTTTTTGATCTCCGGAATGTTAGGAACACATATCCGGTTCTTGTACCATAGCGATCCATCTTCTGCTAAGGTAAATTCCGATGGTTGTTGTGCTTTGATTCTCTTCACCTCTTCCGCAATAAACTTATCCTCCAATTGATGTTTCTTGATCTCATCTTGAAGATTCGGTTGAATCACTAAAGCTGCAACACTGGCTTCACCTTCATTGATCACCACCTCGATCCTATCTTTATCCAAGTCTTGAAGAATATGCTTGGATATCCCTTCGACCTTCTCCGGTTGAATCTCTGATTTTCGGCTCAGTGCATCTGCTACCACATTGGCTTTTCCTGGTGTATACTTAATTTCCAAATCATAATCCTTGATTAATTCAAGCCATCTTCGTTGTCTCATGTTCAATTCTTTCTGTGTGAAGAAATACTTCAGGCTTTTGTGATCTGAGTATAACTCACACTTGGTCCCATATAGGTAATGCCGCCATTGCTTCAATGCGAATACTACCGCTGCCAGCTCTAAATCATGTGTTGGGTAGTTGACTTCATGCGGTCTGAGATGTCTTGAGGCATAAGCGATGACTTTCCGGTCTTGCATTAGCACACATCCTAATCCTGACTTGGATGCGTCGCAGTAAACACTGAAATTCTTGCCACTTTCCGGTAAAGTTAACACTGGAGCGGTGGTAAGTTTCCGCTTCAACTCCTGAAAACTACTCTCACAAGTTTCGGTCCACTGAAATTTGGTGTCCTTCCTCAACAACTTGGTCATAGGTCCAGAAATTCTGGAGAATCCCTCGATGAATCTCCTGTAATATCCGGCTAATCCCAGAAAACTTCTGACTTCCGTGACAGATGTTGTGATTTCCATTCCACAACTGCCTCAATCTTCTTTGGGTCTACTGCAACTCCTTCTTTTGTGATGACATGGCCTAGAAAAGAAACTTGATCTAGCCAAAATTCACACTTACTGAGCTTAGCATACAACTGATGCTCTCTCAAAGTCTGCAAAACTATCCGAAGATGTTCTGTATGATCCTCTTCACTCCGAGAATAGATGAGAATATCATCGATAAACACGATCACGAATTTATCGAGATACTTCATGAATATCTTGTTCATCAAATTCATGAACACTGCGGGTGCATTTGTCAATCCGAATGGTACCACGAGATATTCGTGATGCCCATATCGAGAGACAAATCCGGTCTTCGGAATATCTTCCGGCTTAATCTTGATCTGATGGTATCCTGACCGCAGATCTATCTTGGAGAAAACTCCAGCACCTCTAACTTGATCGAACAAGTCATCAATCCTTGGCAATGGATATTTGTTCTTGATGGTGACGTTGTTCAGATTCCTGTAATCTACACACATCCGAATGCTACCATCCTTCTTATCAACGAAAAGAACTGGTGCTCCCCACGGTGATGTACTTTCTCTGATGAATCCTTTCTCTGACAGCTCATCCAACTGCTTCTTCAACTCTACTAGCTCTACGGGTCCCATTCTATATGGCCTTTGAGCTATTGGTGAAGTGCCCGGTATCAGATCAATAGTAAACTCCACTTCCCTATCTGGTGGCATACCCTGGCAACTCATCTGGGAAATACATCAGGAAACTCTCTAATAACTGGTATTTGGTCAATACTCTTCTCTTCCAAAGAGTTTAGCTGCAAATCCTGGGTTAGTTCCTTGATTCCTCTGACCTTGGAATACAACTCTTCCGCCTACCCAGTGGTTAAGAGCTACAGTCTTGCTAGCACAGTCAATTTGGGCTTCATGACGTGCTAACCAATCCATACCTAGTATGACATCTAGGCCTTGGAGTGGTATAATCAAAAGATGAGCAAAGAATGCATAGCCACTAATCTCTATGACTAGCCATTCTATTTTCTTGTCAACCCTCATGGGTCCTCCCGGTGACTGTACCTGTAGATGTTTCCCTAAAGGACTCACTTCCCATGGTATCCCTTTCATGAATTCCTCAGAGATGAATGAATGCGTTGCTCCAGAATCAAACAGTACGATACCGATACGAGATGAGATAGGTAGCGTACCGATCACCACATCACTAGCGGCTCCAACTTCTTCGGCGGTCACATGATTCACCCTTCCATGCACTTTGCCTTTGCCGCGGTCTTGAGTATTCTTTCCTCCTCGAGTTGTTGCTCCTGGAGCTGGTGCTGCTGGTCTCGGTGCTTGAGGTCGTGGCTGTGGAGCTTGTGGATTTGGGCAATCCTTGATCTTGTGTCCCAGTTGACCACACCTAAAACACTTCTCCCTCTTCGGACAGTAGTTAGCATAATGGTTTCCACCACATTCATAACATGTGACGGAAGTTGTCGGTGCTTGATTTGCTGCTCTAACAGGTATCCTCCCTGCTTGACTCCTCTGAACATAAACCACTCGCCTTGGTTTATTCTGCTGGTACTGCTGTCGCCTTGGCTCGAACTTCCTCTTCCTGTCTTCCTGTACCTTCCGGTAGTCACTCTCTAAAGTAATGGCCCGATCAACAAGATCCTGAAACTCTGTTGCACGAACAAGCCTTAACTGCATCAACAGGAACGGATGGAGTCCTTCCATGAACTTCTGTTGCCTCTTGGTATCCGTGTTCACATCATCCGGTGCATAGCGTGATAGTCGATTGAACTCATGAACATACTTGGTAACTAGCATGTTACCTTGCTCCAGATTCATGAATTCATTTCTCTTCAGTGCCACTATGCTGGATGGCACATGTGCTTCACGAAACTTTGCTTTGAAAACATCCCAAGTAATCGCCCTTCCGGCTGGTTGAACTGCCTTGAGATTGACCCACCATGCTGCTGCGGGTCCAGTAAGTTGATGTGTCGCATATCGAACCTTCTCTTCGTCATTGCATCCGACAGTTTCCAGCTTCCTCTCAGTGTCCAACAACCAATCCTCCGCATCCATTGGTTCAGCTGATGTTGCGAAGATCATTGGTTTGGTCTGCTGAAACTCTCCCAGACTCACACCTCCTCCAGCAGGGAACTTGAGTATCACGAGCTCTTCCGTCCATCCTGTTCAGCATCTCAGCGAAGAACTTATTCTGGTTCTCCTGAGCTTCACGTCTATCTCGCCTTTCTTCCTCTCTAGCTTTCCGATCTTCTTCCATCTGACGCATGTATTGCATGAAAGCTTCTTCGGTGCTGTACCTCGGTGACGGTGGAGGTATACCGTTGCCTCCACTTCCACTAGCTGTATCGGCCTTCGCCTTCTGCTCGGCTTCCATCCTGGCCTTTTCTTCCGCTTCTTTCTGAGCCTGCTCGTCCGCCAACCTTAGGGTTTCCTCACTTGGACTCGCCATTCACCTACATTGTGACATGAAGCAAAGCTTAATAATATAATCTTCAACGACATATACTAAGCTTTTATCTTCATAATCACTACTAAGCACTCATGCAAAGATCCAAAGTAAATCCATAACTCCAAATAAAACACACAATTTCATAAATCGTGATAACCTATGTGCTCATTATCTACGGTGTCCAGAAACAAAGCAAAACAAATATTTGATTTCCGATATTTAGGGTTCTAACCGTATAACCTATTTCCTTACCTTTATTCCCTTGTCATGATTACTTCTTTTCTTTTAAAATTTTGAATCTCTTATAAGTTAAGAAGGTAAGTGAGTGTATGATATGTTACTATCCTTTTCTCAAAGAAATTAAATTAACCCACATCCTTAGGTATTTCTAAAGAGATTAATAGGAAAGTTATTTGAAAATAATACATTTATCCTTGTTAAAAGAAAACTATAGATGAGGATAGTCCTTATAGAAATTCCAACTCCATTCCTAGGGTTCACAGGTCTCCTAACTAGACTTTTATGCCTAGAGGTCTCAACAATTGCTCTGATACCACCTGCGGCGATACGCACAGACGAAGTGCCTTCTCGACTGTACATATCTCACAGAGTAGCACGACAGAAGCATTGCAGCGGTCCATATGTTACAATACTTAATTTACAAACTCGAAGAACAACATACAGTATTACAATACATTCCCAAAAGTACGGGAAATTTAAAACCGTTATCGTTTGGTTACAGCAAAAGACTTTTCTACAACTCTCACTGACTCGACCTATTACATCTACTCGGTGGTGTTGTTGTCGCGGTAGTCGTAGTAGTAGTCCACGCCTTCCTCCTCCTTTGCCGGTATCGGTTCTTCAGCTTCTTCTTCATCGACCTCGACGTAGACGATCTCCTGCTCGGCCGTCGGCTCACAGTCTAATCAAAGGAATTAGATAGAGGGATGAGTACAGAAGGTACTCAACAAGTCCAGGAATAGCAAAGAGGTGTTTGATGCACTAGCTACTGAGAACGGCAACGTTCTCCCAAAGATATGCATTGTGGCAAGGTACGAGAATCAAGTTTTAATTAAAGAGGCTAATGATCTCCTGTTTCACAAGCTGCTAGGATTCCCGATGAATCCCTTTCTTGCCGGGTTCGCAGTTCCAACCGGGAACACGGAGTGACTCAGCCACAATTCTATACACTCTGCAGAGGTGCGCAACTGTACCCACACAAGAACTTGGTCATGTGTCCGAGTTTGCAAGGCTCATTCACATTCCCCCGATCACAAAGCCTTTTCACCGCCCGCTCGGTCATACTCCGCGTCGTAGTCCGTACAGGACTACCGGTCCCCAAAGCAGTTGTGGCTAACCCAACGGTCAATACCACTTTCTCAAACAAGATGTGGCTAGCCCGACGACTAATACCACTTGTGGGCAGCCCTATGGCCAAACCACCTCAACAACTGTGGGTAGCCCTATGGCCAAACCACCTTCCCGGTAGCCGATCCCACTACCGAGGTCTTGCGTTCCCAGGGGAGTATGAACCTAGGGCAAAGGTACTTCGGCTCAGCCCCACCCATATAGGGTATGTGGTATGCGCGATCGCTACGGCCCTTGAACACAGTTGATCATTGGTTGCATTAACCTTATATGAAACAAACCCGTGTGATGAAATCCACCTTCCCAATGTGCCAAACTGCACCCAAACCAGGATTTCACCACCCACCATGCCATCGCCCAAGAACCGGCGATCCAAAACAAAACAACAGTTGATTCATCTTTAGAAAATAGATTTTCAGTGCATGTTATAGACAAGAGGGAAATCTGGCAGTTTTCAACGAACATGAACAAGAAACTGGACTTGCCTGGTGACGGATAAGTAGTGGAGTTCGACTGGTCTGCTTGCGGAACTCCGGTCTCTGAAGAAATCAATAAAGTCCGATAAGGACTTATTCAGAGAATTCCAATCATGAATGCAAATGACATGGCATCATGCATATGTGTGAAATGATGCACTCAATTTGCTTAAATGAATTCAATCGTAGATCTCTTAGATATTTCTTCAAAGATTTGGGAATTCCTAGAAACTTAACTTGATCATCAAATATTCAAACTATTATTAATTATTTACTTGGCCACCTTACTTAATTTAAATCTTGAATTACTTTACTCAAAATTTCAACATTTCAACTCCAACCACTTGAATTTAATAAGGAAATTAACTAAGACCTTTAGAAATCACTTTTAGTGTTTAGCTTCACTCCAAAGGATAACATATATCTCTCAATTTAGAGTAATCCACAAACTTAGGTATATGTATATAGATATGCTCATAACCCCATTTTTTTTTATCTTATTTCTCTTTCTTTCTTGTTTTAAAGGAACAGAAATATATACATCTATATATATAAATGCAGATATGTTTTCCTTTTAATCCTCCTCTTAAATTCATTTCATTTTTCTTTTATTTTTATTCTCTTTCTTCTTCTTTCTTTTCCTTTTCTCTTCTTCTTTCTCTTTTTTTTTCTTCCTTTCCCTATTATACCCGTACCCGGTTTCCACTGGCTTCCTCATCTCCAAAATCCCTAAATTCCCCAATCTCTCTTTTCTCTCACTCTCTCTCACACACTCACCCATGCGCCGCCGCCGGCATTCATGCCACCGCCGCCGGCGCCCTCGGGTGGTCGCGCCGCCCCGGCTCCCGGCTCCTCCCACCGGTCCCCGCGGCCTTTCTTCTCCTCTTTGGTCCCCCATACGCCGCCGCCCGTAGGCCGCCGCGGCCTTCTCTGGACGCGCCGCCGTTTCTCCTTGGCCTTGGTCGCTGCCGCCATGAGCTTCGGCTCCAGGCGAGTGCCCCGCCGCCTTGGTTGCTCCACCCGGCTGCTCCGTTCCCGGCCGCCCCCACGCTCGGCTCCTCTCCGGTCGCCGCCCGGGATGGCTGCGGCCCCGGTGTCGCAGCTCCTGGCGCTGCCGGTGCTCCACTGGGGCCCGCCCCCGTCGGTGGCGCCCGCTGAGTCCGGCCACTGGTCTCCTCCAGGTAAGCTTCCTTCTTTCCCCCTTTTCCTCATTCCTCTCAATTCCCCATTCTTCCCCATTTCTAGGGCTCATGCTGAGGTAATTTGATCCGATTAATACTTGATTAGAATTTGGTTATGGCTCCAAATCCTTAGCAACTAATGGTGATGTGCGGTGGAATGGATCCTAATCTTCACATTTTGCTATACACAGATGTTAGAGATTTGTTAATCATTTGTCATTTTTATTGTTTACTATTGAGAATGCTTGCCTCTAAGGTGTTATCTTCAATGTGATCATGTGTGTGTGGATGTGTGCTTCATATGCCTTACTAGCAGCTGTTATACTTGGCCATTAACTTAGTTGACAAGTACTTTAATATTTGAGTTCTTCTGCTTCAAATCTATTAAGAACAGATGCTAGTCGGGTCTTAGTTATTCTTGGTTCCCTTTCTTATGCACAAACCTATGTCAGCTTATTAACTGAGAAGAACAGATGCTATGCTTGGCTTAGCTCCTCTCTGTGATGGCTTTTGCTTTAACCATGGCATAGAGAAGGGTATCATTTTCTGATAAAAGCAGATTTCTACCAAAATGTTGCCTAACAAAAACCCAATGATAAATCTAAAGTCTGAGGATTGCTGTTTGAGATACTTATAGCTGATGCCAAGAACAGATACTACTCAAGATCTCCTACAAACTCCGATGATGAAAATTAGATTTTGAGGGTCCCTTCCCCATGTTAAACTCCTATGCATGTAGTATGCAAGATTAAGGGTTTTGGCCAAACTATCACCTTGTTTCAAGATGGACAAGATAAGTCGGGCCGGCTGGTCCTAATGATGGTCTTCTCCTTCCAATGTTCTCTTCTTCAGCTGATCTTGATGCCCCTTGATCCTGGCTTCCTAATCCTCTCTTCTGTTCGTGTTGCTCCTGCTACTCTTGAGGTGCTTGAAGCTTTGGTCTCCTGAAATTGTTTCCTGGTTGCCTGGTTCAATTCTTGGAAATACTAGACTCAATGGCTATTGCTACTGTTGCATTGCTTCCCTTTGGTTATCTTGTTCCTTCGTACTAGCTCTTGGTTGCCTAAGTCGGTTGAGGGATATACTACTAATAGCTGCTGAGGTATTCGGGTGATACTCCTAATGCATGCTGGCTGCCTTCCTGACTAAGGAATCTGATATTGGTCAAGCTCTACTAGCCGCTGGACCCTTCCCTATGGCTTATGCTTATCTGATTCCAGATATTTGTTTTGAAGAGACTTGTGGCTGCCTGGGCAATACTCGATGGATGGCTACTTTATCTCCACTGATTTTTGGTTTAAACAAAAGAAAAACTATGGAGGTAAATAGTATAGGAAAAATAAAACCTATTTTATTATTCTCTTCTCTTTTTCTCCCTAATACATAAAATATTAGCATTGTCCAACGAGGGTCTTAGCCACGTGGCCCTCGGACATTTTTTTTTAAACTAAAACATTTTCAAAAACTATTTTTAAAATTAGAAAAGTATTTAGGTCGTCGGCACTCTTTTGCCCCCGCGGCTAACCCCGCGGATGTCGGCGGAACTGTGCCGATAAGACCAATTCTATTTCAAAATATAGATTTAGGAATCTTTTGCCTCCTACAGCAACGGCACGATTCCCAACGGTTTCGAGTACCCATACTCGCCGACCTGGGATGATCGCCAACATTCCCGAAGGATTTCTCCCTTCGGTTCTCGGTGTCCTTGACGACTCAGGGTTTGAAGACTCCAAAGATCCGAAGATCCAAGAATTAGGGTTTAGATGTTGTATAGGTAGGTTATCTTTAACATGTAATTTTCTTTTTCTCTTTATTTATTCATTTGTAACCACATTGTATCATAACATTGTATTATCTATTTAATCAATAAAGTTCAATTTCAATTATGTATATCAATGGCATTGTATTATTCCTTTAATTAATAAAGTTTAATTTCAATTGTATTTACCATACACGAATACTACATGCCATGCGATGATGCAAATGAAATGCGATTGCACAACCATTTCCCCCCTCACTCTCTAACTTCCGACGTTCCTCGGCAGAACTAGGTCAACTCAGCAGCTCGAGTTATTCGACTTCTACCTCACGCCTCTCTCGACTAGCGTTAGAATTAGGGTTCTCACATCCTACCCCCCTTAAAAGAAATTTCGTCCTCGAAATTAGAGATGAGGTACCTGAATAAGGATGGGTAGTCTCTACGCAAATCTTCCTCCTTCTCCCATGTCGCTTCTCGGACGGGGTGGTTCTTCCACTGCACCTTACAATACTTGATCGCTCGGTTCCTCAACTGCTTCCATTCTTCAGCAAGAATTTTAATTGGTTTTTCAACATAAGACAGGTCATCCTGCAACTCCACTTCCATGTGCTCTACTTTATCGGTTGGTTCTTTCAGACATTTTCTGAGTTGAGAGATGTGGAACACATCGTGTACTTTTGATAATGATGCCGGTAGTCTCAACTGATAAGCTACTTCTCCCTTCCGGTCTAAGATTTTAAATGGTCCAATATATATGGGACTCAATTTCCCTTTCATGCCGAATCTTTTCACACCCTTGGTAGGACTCACTTTCAGATAAACTAAATCTCCTACCTCAAACTTCACCTGCCGTCTCTTTTTGTCCGCATAACTCTTTTGACGACTCTGAGCTGTCTTCAACCGCTCTCGGATGATTGTTATTGTATCATGCTTTTCTTTGATGAGATCCGGTCCGATGAGACTCTTCTCTCCGGTCTCGTACCAACATATCGGTGATCGACACTTCCGACCATATAGGGCTTCAAATGGAGCCATTTGTATACTGCTTTGGTAACTGTTGTTGTACGCGAACTCCGCCAACGCAAGATGTTCGTCCCATGAACCTCCAAAGTCAAATACACAGGCTCTCAACATATCCTCAAGAATCTGATTTGTTCTTTCCGTCTGTCCACCGGTCTGAGGATGATATGCTGTACTGAAATCGAGCTGAGTACCTAAAGCTTCCTGTAGTTGCTGCCAAAACGCAGATGTGAATACCGATCCTCGGTCAGACACGATCCTTTTGGGTACTCCATGTTTGCTGACAATCTCTTGAATATAGATTTTGGCAAGTCTTTCACAAGAATAATTTTGATTGATTGCAATAAAGTGTGCTGTCTTGGTTAGTCGATCAATGATAACCCAGATAGCATCCTTATGCCTTTGAGTCCTCGGTAATCCGGTAATGAAGTCCATGCCGACTTCTTCCCATTTCCACTGTGGTATCGGTAATGGTTGCATTAATCCTGCTGGACTCTGATGTTCAGCTTTAATCCTTGCGCATGTGTCGCATTCCGACACAAACTTAGCAATTTCTCGCTTCATGTTGTTCCACCAGAATATTCCCTTCAAATCCATGTACATCTTCGTACTTCCGGGATGTATACTATAGAGAGTTCGGTGAGCTTCTTCTAAGATTACCTTTTTGATCTCCGGAATGTTAGGAACACATATCCGGTTCTTGTACCATAGCGATCCATCTTCTGCTAAGGTAAATTCCGATGGTTGTTGCGCTTTGATTCTCTTTGCCTCTTCCGCAATAAATTTATCCTCCAATTGATGTTTCTTGATCTCATCTTGAAGATTCGGTTGAATCACTAAAGCTGCAACACTGGCTTCACCTTCATTGATCACCACCTCGATCCTATCTTTATCCAAGTCTTGAAGAATATGCTTGGATATCCCTTCGACCTTCTCCGGTTGAATCTCTGATTTTCGGCTCAGTGCATCTGCTACCACATTGGCTTTTCCTGGTGTATACTTAATTTCCAAATCATAATCCTTGATTAATTCAAGCCATCTTCGTTGTCTCATGTTTAATTCTTTCTGTGTGAAGAAATACTTCAGGCTTTTGTGATCTGAGTATAACTCACACTTGGTTCCCATATAGGTAATGCCGCCATTGCTTCAATGCGAATACTACCGCTGCCAACTCTAAATCATGTGTTGGGTAGTTGACTTCATGCGGTCTGAGATGTCTTGAAGCATAAGCGATGACTTTCCGGTCTTGCATTAGCACACATCCTAATCCTGACTTGGATGCGTCGCAGTAAACACTGAAATTCTTGCCACTTTCCGGTAAAGTTAACACTGGAGCGGTGGTAAGTTTCCGCTTCAACTCCTGAAAACTACTCTCACAAGTTTCGGTCCACTGAAATTTGGTGTCCTTCCTCAACAACCTGGTCATAGGTCCAGAAATTCTGGAGAATCCCTCGATGAATCTCCTGTAATATCCGGCTAATCCCAGAAAACTTCTGACTTCTGTGACAGATGTCGGTGATTTCCATTCTACAACTGCCTCAATCTTCTTTGGGTCTACTGCAACTCCTTCTTTTGTGATGACATGGCCTAGAAAAGAAACTTGATCTAGCCAAAATTCACACTTGCTGAGCTTAGCATACAACTGATGCTCTCTCAAAGTCTGCAAAACTATCCGAAGATGTTCTGTATGATCCTCTTCACTCCGAGAATAGATGAGAATATCATCGATAAACACGATCACGAAATTTATCGAGATACTTTCATGAATATCTTGTTCATCAAATTCATGAACACTGCGGGTGCATTTGTCAATCCGAATGGTACCACGAGATATTCGTGATGCCCATATCGAGAGACAAATCCGGTCTTCGGAATATCTTCCGGCTTAATCTTGATCTGATGGTATCCTGACCGCAGATCTATCTTGGAGAAAACTCCAGCACCTCTAACTTGATCGAACAAGTCATCAATCCTTGGCAATGGATATTTGTTCTTGATGGTGACGTTGTTCAGATTCCTGTAATCTACACACATCCGAATGCTACCATCCTTCTTATCAACGAAAAGAACTGGTGCTCCCCACGGTGATGTACTTTCTCTGATGAATCCTTTCTCTGACAGCTCATCCAACTGCTTCTTCAACTCTACTAGCTCTACGGGTCCCATTCTATATGGCCTTTGAGCTATTGGTGAAGTGCCCGGTATCAGATCAATAGTAAACTCCACTTCCCTATTTGGTGGCATACCTGGCAACTCATCTGGAAATACATCAGGAAACTCTCTGATAACTGGTATTTGGTCAATACTCTTCTCTTCCAAAGAGTTTAGCTGCAATCCTGGGTTAGTTCCTTGATTCCTCTGACCTTGGAATACAACTCTTCCGCCTACCCAGTGGTTAAGAGCTACAGTCTTGCTAGCACAGTCAATTTGGGCTTCATGACGTGCTAACCAATCCATACCTAGTATGACATCTAGGCCTTGGAGTGGTATGATCAAAAGATGAGCAAAGAATGCATAGCCACTAATCTCTATAACTAGCCATTCTATTTTCTTGTCAACCCTCATGGGTCCTCCCGGTGACTGTACCTGTAGATGTTTCCCTAAAGGACTCACTTCCCATGGTATCCCTTTCATGAATTCCTCAGAGATGAATGAATGCGTTGCTCCAGAATCAAACAGTACGATACCGATACGAGATGAGATAGGTAGCGTACCGATCACCACATCACTAGCGGCTCCAACTTCTTCGGTGGTCACATGATTCACCCTTCCATGCACTTTGCCTTTGCCGCGGTCTTGAGTATTCTTTCCTCCTCGAGTTGTTGCTCCTGGAGCTGGTGCTGCTGGTCTCGGTGCTTGAGGTCGTGGCTGTGGAGCTTGTGGATTTGGGCAATCCTTGATCTTGTGTCCCAGTTGACCACACCTAAAACACTTCTCCCTCTTCGGACAGTAGTTAGCATAATGGTTTCCACCACATTCATAACATGTGACGGAAGTTGTCGGTGCTTGATTTGCTGCTCTAACAGGTATCCTCCCTGCTTGACTCCTCTGAACATAAACCACTCGCCTTGGTTTATTCTGCTGGTACTGCTGTCGCCTTGGCTCGAACTTCCTCTTCCTGTCTTCCTGTACCTTCCGGTAGTCACTCTCTAAAGTAATGGCCCGATCAACAAGATCCTGAAACTCTGTTGCACGAACAAGCCTTAACTGCATCAACAGGAACGGATGGAGTCCTTCCATGAACTTCTGTTGCCTCTTGGTATCCGTGTTCACATCATCCGGTGCATAGCGTGATAGTCGATTGAACTCATGAACATACTTGGTAACTAGCATGTTACCTTGCTCCAGATTCATGAATTCATTTCTCTTCAGTGCCACTATGCTGGATGGCACATGTGCTTCACGAAACTTTGCTTTGAAAACATCCCAAGTAATCGCCCTTCCGGCTGGTTGAACTGCCTTGAGATTGACCCACCATGCTGCTGCGGGTCCAGTAAGTTGATGTGTCGCATATCGAACCTTCTCTTCGTCATTGCATCCGACAGTTTCCAGCTTCCTCTCAGTGTCCAACAACCAATCCTCCGCATCCATTGGTTCAGCTGATGTTGCGAAGATCATTGGTTTGGTCTGCTGAAACTCTCCCAAACTCACACCTCCTCCAGCAGGAACTTGAGTATCACGAGCTCTTCCGTCCATCCTGTTCAGCATCTCAGCGAAGAACTTATTCTGGTTCTCCTGAGCTTCACGTCTATCTCGCCTTTCTTCCTCTCTAGCTTTTCGATCTTCTTCCATCTGACGCATGTATTGCATGAAAGCTTCTTCGGTGCTGTACCTCGGTGACGGTGGAGGTATACCGTTGCCTCCACTTCCACTAGCTGTATCGGCCTTCGCCTTCTGCTCGGCTTCCATCCTGGCCTTTTCTTCCGCTTCTTTCTGAGCCTGCTCGTCCGCCAACCTTAGGGTTTCCTCACTTGGACTCGCCATTCACCTACATTGTGACATGAAGCAAAGCTTAATAATATAATCTTCAACGACATATACTAAGCTTTTATCTTCATAATCACTACTAAGCACTCATGCAAAGATCCAAAGTAAAACCATAACTCCAAATAAAACACACAATTTCATAAATCGTGATAACCTATGTGCTCATTATCTACGGTGTCCAAAACAAAGCAAAAACAAATATTTGATTTCTGATATTTAGGGTTCTAACCTTATAACCTATTTCCTTACCTTTATACCCTTGTTATGATTACTTCTTTAACTTTTAAAATTTTGAATCTCTTATAAGTTAAGAAGGTAAGTGAGTGTATGATATGTTACTATCCTTTTCTCAAAGAAATTAAATTAACCCACCACCTTAGGTATTTCTAAAGAGATTAATAGGAAAGTTATTTGAAAATAATACATTTATCCTTGTTAAAAGAAAACTATAGATGAGGATAATCCTTATAGAAATTCCAACTCCATTCCTAGGGTTCACAGGTCTCCTAACTAGACTTTTATGCCTAGAGGTCTCAACAATTGCTCTGATACCACCTGCGGCGATACGCACAGACGAAGTGCCTTCTCGACTGTACATATCTCACAGAGTAGCACGACAGAAGCATTGCAGCGGTCCATATGTTACAATACTTAATTTACAAACTCGAAGAACAACATACAGTATTACAATACATTCCCAAAAGTACGGGAAATTTAAAACCGTTATCGTTTGGTTACAGCAAAAGACTTTTCTACAACTCTCACTGACTCGACCTATTACATCTACTCGGTGGTGTTGTTGTCGCGGTAGTCGTAGTAGTAGTCCACGCCTTCCTCCTCCTTTGCCGGTATCGGTTCTTCAGCTTCTTCTTCATCGACCTCGACGTAGACGATCTCCTGCTCGGCCGTCGGCTCACAGTCTAATCAAAGGAATTAGATAGAGGGATGAGTACAGAAGGTACTCAACAAGTCCAGGAATAGCAAAGAGGTGTTTGATGCACTAGCTACTGAGAACGGCAACGTCCTCCCAAAGATATGCATTGTGGCAAGGTACGAGAATCAAGTTTTAATTAAAGAGGCTAATGATCTCCTGTTTCACAAGCTGCTAGGATTCCCGATGAATCCCTTTCTTGCCGGGTTCGCAGTTCCAACCGGGAACACGGAGTGACTCAGCCACAATTCTATACACTCTGCAGAGGTGCGCAACTGTACCCACACAAGAACTTGGTCATGTGTCCGAGTTTGCAAGGCTCATTCACATTCCCCCGATCACAAAGCCTTTTCACCGCCCGCTCGGTCATACTCCGCGTCGTAGTCCGTACAGGACTACCGGTCCCCAAAGCAGTTGTGGCTAACCCAACGGTCAATACCACTTTCTCAAACAAGATGTGGCTAGCCCGACGACTAATACCACTTGTGGGCACAGCCCTATGGCCAAACCACCTCAACAACTGTGGGTAGCCCTATGGCCAAACCACCTTCCCGGTAGCCGATCCCACTACCGAGGTCTTGCGTTCCCAGGGGAGTATGAACCTAGGGCAAAGGTACTTCGGCTCAGCCCCACCCATATAGGGTATGTGGTATGCGCGATCGCTACGGCCCTTGAACACAGTTGATCATTGGTTGCATTAACCTTATATGAAACAAACCCGTGTGATGAAATCCACCTTCCCAATGTGCCAAACTGCACCCAAACCAGGATTTCACCACCCACCATGCCATCGCCCAAGAACCGGCGATCCAAAACAAAACAACAGTTGATTCATCTTTAGAAAATAGATTTTCAGTGCATGTTATAGACAAGAGGGAAATCTGGCAGTTTTCAACGAACATGAACAAGAAACTGGACTTGCCTGGTGACGGATAAGTAGTGGAGTTCGACTGGTCTGCTTGCGGAACTCCGGTCTCTGAAGAAATCAATAAAGTCCGATAAGGACTTATTCAGAGAATTCCAATCATGAATGCAAATGACATGGCATCATGCATATGTGTGAAATGATGCACTCAATTTGCTTAAATGAATTCAATCGTAGATCTCTTAGATATTTCTTCAAAGATTTGGGAATTCCTAGAAACTTAACTTGATCATCAAATATTCAAACTATTATTAATTATTTACTTGGCCACCTTACTTAATTTAAATCTTGAATTACTTTACTCAAAATTTCAACATTTCAACTCCAACCACTTGAATTTAATAAGGAAATTAACTAAGACCTTTAGAAATCACTTTTAGTGTTTAGCTTCACTCCAAAGGATAACATATATCTCTCAATTTAGAGTAATCCACAAACTTAGGTATATGTATATAGATATGCTCATAACCCCATTTTTTTTTATCTTATTTCTCTTTCTTTCTTGTTTTAAAGGAACAGAAATATATACATCTATATATATAAATGCAGATATGTTTTCCTTTTAATCCTCCTCTTAAATTCATTTCATTTTTCTTTTATTTTTATTCTCTTTCTTCTTCTTTCTTTTCCTTTTCTCTTCTTCTTTCTCTTTTTTTTTCTTCCTTTCCCTATTATACCCGTACCCGGTTTCCACTGGCTTCCTCATCTCCAAAATCCCTAAATTCCCCAATCTCTCTTTTCTCTCACTCTCTCTCACACACTCACCCATGCGCCGCCGCCGGCATTCATGCCACCGCCGCCGGCGCCCTCGGGTGGTCGCGCCGCCCCGGCTCCCGGCTCCTCCCACCGGTCCCCGCGGCCTTTCTTCTCCTCTTTGGTCCCCCATACGCCGCCGCCCGTAGGCCGCCGCGGCCTTCTCTGGACGCGCCGCCGTTTCTCCTTGGCCTTGGTCGCTGCCGCCATGAGCTTCGGCTCCAGGCGAGTGCCCCGCCGCCTTGGTTGCTCCACCCGGCTGCTCCGTTCCCGGCCGCCCCCACGCTCGGCTCCTCTCCGGTCGCCGCCCGGGATGGCTGCGGCCCCGGTGTCGCAGCTCCTGGCGCTGCCGGTGCTCCACTGGGGCCCGCCCCCGTCGGTGGCGCCCGCTGAGTCCGGCCACTGGTCTCCTCCAGGTAAGCTTCCTTCTTTCCCCCTTTTCCTCATTCCTCTCAATTCCCCATTCTTCCCCATTTCTAGGGCTCATGCTGAGGTAATTTGATCCGATTAATACTTGATTAGAATTTGGTTATGGCTCCAAATCCTTAGCAACTAATGGTGATGTGCGGTGGAATGGATCCTAATCTTCACATTTTGCTATACACAGATGTTAGAGATTTGTTAATCATTTGTCATTTTTATTGTTTACTATTGAGAATGCTTGCCTCTAAGGTGTTATCTTCAATGTGATCATGTGTGTGTGGATGTGTGCTTCATATGCCTTACTAGCAGCTGTTATACTTGGCCATTAACTTAGTTGACAAGTACTTTAATATTTGAGTTCTTCTGCTTCAAATCTATTAAGAACAGATGCTAGTCGGGTCTTAGTTATTCTTGGTTCCCTTTCTTATGCACAAACCTATGTCAGCTTATTAACTGAGAAGAACAGATGCTATGCTTGGCTTAGCTCCTCTCTGTGATGGCTTTTGCTTTAACCATGGCATAGAGAAGGGTATCATTTTCTGATAAAAGCAGATTTCTACCAAAATGTTGCCTAACAAAAACCCAATGATAAATCTAAAGTCTGAGGATTGCTGTTTGAGATACTTATAGCTGATGCCAAGAACAGATACTACTCAAGATCTCCTACAAACTCCGATGATGAAAATTAGATTTTGAGGGTCCCTTCCCCATGTTAAACTCCTATGCATGTAGTATGCAAGATTAAGGGTTTTGGCCAAACTATCACCTTGTTTCAAGATGGACAAGATAAGTCGGGCCGGCTGGTCCTAATGATGGTCTTCTCCTTCCAATGTTCTCTTCTTCAGCTGATCTTGATGCCCCTTGATCCTGGCTTCCTAATCCTCTCTTCTGTTCGTGTTGCTCCTGCTACTCTTGAGGTGCTTGAAGCTTTGGTCTCCTGAAATTGTTTCCTGGTTGCCTGGTTCAATTCTTGGAAATACTAGACTCAATGGCTATTGCTACTGTTGCATTGCTTCCCTTTGGTTATCTTGTTCCTTCGTACTAGCTCTTGGTTGCCTAAGTCGGTTGAGGGATATACTACTAATAGCTGCTGAGGTATTCGGGTGATACTCCTAATGCATGCTGGCTGCCTTCCTGACTAAGGAATCTGATATTGGTCAAGCTCTACTAGCCGCTGGACCCTTCCCTATGGCTTATGCTTATCTGATTCCAGATATTTGTTTTGAAGAGACTTGTGGCTGCCTGGGCAATACTCGATGGATGGCTACTTTATCTCCACTGATTTTTGGTTTAAACAAAAGAAAAACTATGGAGGTAAATAGTATAGGAAAAATAAAACCTATTTTATTATTCTCTTCTCTTTTTCTCCCTAATACATAAAATATTAGCATTGTCCAACGAGGGTCTTAGCCACGTGGCCCTCGGACATTTTTTTTTAAACTAAAACATTTTCAAAAACTATTTTTAAAATTAGAAAAGTATTTAGGTCGTCGGCACTCTTTTGCCCCCGCGGCTAACCCCGCGGATGTCGGCGGAACTGTGCCGATAAGACCAATTCTATTTCAAAATATAGATTTAGGAATCTTTTGCCTCCTACAGCAACGGCACGATTCCCAACGGTTTCGAGTACCCATACTCGCCGACCTGGGATGATCGCCAACATTCCCGAAGGATTTCTCCCTTCGGTTCTCGGTGTCCTTGACGACTCAGGGTTTGAAGACTCCAAAGATCCGAAGATCCAAGAATTAGGGTTTAGATGTTGTATAGGTAGGTTATCTTAACATGTAATTTTCTTTTTCTCTTTATTTATTCATTTGTAACCACATTGTATCATAACATTGTATTATCTATTTAATCAATAAAGTTCAATTTCAATTATGTATATCAATGGCATTGTATTATTCCTTTAATTAATAAAGTTTAATTTCAATTGTATTTACCATACACGAATACTACATGCCATGCGATGATGCAAATGAAATGCGATTGCACAACCATTTCCCCCCTCACTCTCTAACTTCCGACGTTCCTCGGCAGAACTAGGTCAACTCAGCAGCTCGAGTTATTCGACTTCTACCTCACGCCTCTCTCGACTAGCGTTAGAATTAGGGTTCTCACACCCTAATTTTCCAAACTTGCATAACAGCATGTTATCGCATGTAGTTAGGGCATTCTAGAAATGCATGGACTCAATACACCAAAACCAACCACACACGCATCATATACGTGCATGAACCCTTACGCAACATATACACCGTATACGTCGATACATCCACGGTACCCTGCAACCGACCAACCCAAACCACGGTGAAAGAATTTCCAAGAGTTTCCATGTTCCCTCCGACCCTTGCTGCGCCCCGGAACCCTAGTTCCAGCCTCGACCCTTTTGTTCCCAATTAAATCCAATTCTTGCCAAAAACTCTAATCGCGAGATCTACCACTCCTCGGCCCTTCCAGAAATTCCAGGAAAATTCTTGGGCCAACTAAATATGATTCTCAACTCAAGAATAACATAAAATGGACATGTCCAGTTCAAGAATACCTGGATACCAAAATAATAAGCTCTAGGGCAAACATGAGCATTGTACTATGTCGCGGGGTGTTCGCGGCAATATCCATTTGTTATAGGATTGTCGGGGATGCGTGTATGGAAGATCTAGGCGGTGCACACAAGAACTTTTACCCAGGTTCAGGCTCTCCGAATATGGAGATAATACCCTACTCCTGCTGAATGTATTTGATGTTCTTACGTGAAAAAGGGAGTACCATAGGAATGAGAGAATGTAAGGTCTAGAGTCTAGCCCCCTTCTGCATGGAGGGCTCGGCCTTATATAGGCCTGCGCATCAGCCGACTCGGTCATTCGGCTGAACTACAGTTACTGTCCTAATTAACTGACATTTATATCTGGTAACCGTCCGAGTAACACCAGTCTTCATGCCGGCTGAAACGTACGCCTTGATGAGTTGTAACGCCTGTCTTAATGGCACCCAGACGTTGTACCATGGCAGGTTGTTCTTGGGCCTTCGTCCGAATAGGCCTTTGCGAAGTTGTTGGGCCTGCATCCGAGTGGGCCTTGCCAGGCTTGCTGGGCCGACTCGAGTCATTGGGCCTACCCGGTTGGGCTTCCCTCGTCAGTAGCCCCCGAGTACTTCGAGGTCTTGACACGGATACCGAGTGGCGAGCTAGTCGTTTGTGCCCGAGTTGCGAGTGGAGAGACCTTGATGGACTCCTGCAATACCTGAAAAGTAGGTTAAATATGTGCTAAGTAATAAGAACTCAATGATACCCGTATTTTCCGACTGAGGAAATCGGCTTGTGGCCTTCCGGGAGGCGTATCATGAATTCCGAGTGAATCCGAAGTAACGTCTGGCTTATCCGAATGAACGGTTACCATCTTGTGCCCGCAGGGGGGACGCCCTCGATTTTCAACTTCGGAACCGAGTCCTCAAACTCCGACACTGATCCCTGAATTAGTGAGCCATTTTGCACCGCTGTGGCATTCGGCTCAGATTCAAGGATCCTGTTATTCCGCTGTGGATGCCGGATTCGTCCTTAGCTTGGGTGTTGCCGAGTGACCTGGAAACCCTGTTGGGTCGGTCATCAGCACCCTTTTTGCAGAGCTAATCTGCTTCCGAGTTTGGCGGCTTGTGCGCCTCGGAATTACTTGATGAAGTCGGATGATCTGTGACGTGTCCCAGGGGGCTATGCCGACTGTTGAGTCGTCACCCGAGCACACCCGACTCTGATTGAGTCGGACTCGGTTTTAAGCCGACTGGTGCCACAGCATTGTTTTGTCCGAGACGTCGCATCAGCATTTAATGCGCGCAGCCGGTTGGGCAGAGTGTTCGCAGCGCCATGATTTCGCCTCGAGTCACGCGCGAAGCGTGCCCGCGACATGCGCTGCTGCTCTGATTTCGCGCGCCGTCCGAGGCGACGGCTCATCATGTCTGCACTCGAATCACGCAAACGACGCGCGCGAGACGAGGGCTGACGTAATGTTAGCCGGTCACGTCGCCTGGAACTCCGCGTCGTGGGCGAAAAAGGCGCCCGAATCCCGCGGGTTCGCGCTCGCGGGACGGCGGTTGCCTCGGTAGTTTCCCGCCACGTCGGACGCACGACCGCCGGCGGTTGGACTCCTTTGTCTATAAAAGGGGACCGCGGAGACGTCGACATTCTCATCTGCTTTTGCCTTCGTCTTCCTCGCGTCCAAAGCTCTCGCTTCCAAAGCTCCGCCACCGCACACTCGAGAAGAAGCTCGCTCGCCGCCGTCACCCATCATCCGGCGACCATGTCTCGCGTCGCCAGCAAGGGCAAGAAGGTCGCTGCCTCTGCTTCCGCTTCCGCCGCCGACTGGAAGAAAGGGGATTGGATCCCCTCGGTCATCATCGACGAGCTCTTGATCGAGTTCGCCCGCCAGGGCATGCTGCCCGCCGCGGACTATCTGCAACTGGCGGGCGCCGTACAAGGAGACACATGAGCACGAGCGGGTGATGCTCGTTTCATTCATGGAACGGGGACTTAAGCTGCCGCCGCACGACTTCTTGCGCGGTTTGCTATTCTTCTACGGCCTGCAGCTTCACCACTTGAGCCCCAATGGCATTCTGCACATCGCGTGTTTCATCACGCTGTGCGAATGCTACTTGGGAACTCAGCCGCACTGGGGACTTTGGAAGAAGATCTTCACTGTCAAGGCGCAGCCCATCAAGGCCGACTGGCAGTTTGCGGGGGAGTTAGCATTCAAGTCAAACCCGGCACCGGGTACTTCAAGATGCAATTTCCGGACACCATCCGGAAATGGCAGGACGGGTGGTTCTACTGCCCGGACGAACGTACGCCGACTGGCCATGATGGTCTACCCCCATACACTGAAGACCCTCCTGTCTGGGTGAAGCGCTGGAGCACCAAGCCGTCCAACGGGGAGATGCCTGAAGTCGACTGGCTCACGAAGAAGATCGCGAGACTCCAGAAGCTGGGTCTCACAGGCCCGGACATCATCGCCACCTGGCTGGTTCGGCGCATCCAGCCCCTTCAAGCCCGGGCGCACCCGATGTGGGAGTACTCGGGCCACCATGACTCGACAAGGGTCTCGTCCGAAGATCTTTCTGATGACAACTTCTTGGAGATCTTGAAGACTTTGACGAAAGAAAGAACAGGGCTCACTCGGTCGCCCCAGGTTCTTCCTTATTCGCGTGCCAACCCGGCCCCGGATGTAAGTAACTTATAATCCGAGTCAGGCTCTTGGTCTTTTTAACTTGCTTGCTTCTTCTAACACCGAGTTTTTGATGCTGCAGAACTATCTGAACTTCAACTCCATGCCGCCTCTCCCTGAGCAAGACTCGGCTCCGGCAGCGCTGGAGAATGCCGAAGTCGAAGAGGAAACCCCCGAGGCCGGTAACCAAAACGACTCGGACTCGGATTCCGAGTCCAGAGGGTCGTATGAACTCACCAAGCGGAGCCGCGACGACGGCGCATCCGGATCTCAAGTCCCGGACGCTGGGACGGAGCCGGTTCGAACGGAACCGGCTGCCAAGCGGATCCGGGTTGCCGCTACCGGCCCCACTACGCAGGCTCCGGATCCTGTGCAAGCCACAGCTGCCAGTGGGGGGGGCGCCGGCTTCAGCTCCTGCCCAAGCCACGCCTCCCAGCCGAGTGGCGCAGGTTCCAAAACCTGCCGCCAATCCGAAAAAGAGAACTATCCCCACCACAACCAGGTATGAGTCTTGCCTCATGCCCTAGGCGTTGTAGGTTTTCTAGATATTGAAGTCGGTTTCTCTTTTGCTCCGCAGAGTCCAAAAGAAGTTTTCCGACAAAGGAGATGCTTCATCCGGTACGCCGACGGCTCCGACTCCAGTGCGGCTACCAGCGTCGACTCCAGCACCGACTCCGGCTGCAGTCGAGTCCAGCGTGCCAGCGCCAACCATCCCTGCCGCGGGGTCGGAGTCGGCCGCGGCTGCGGGAGTCACTACACCTCCGGCTGCAACGCTGCAACCGAGTTCCCCCATGTCTCAGCCTGCCGTGGTTGAGGCCCCGGAGCCGGTTGTGCGTGCTGGGTCCTCCGAAGCTCCGGCGGAGGATCCTCAACGCCAACCGAACCCGACCATTGAGGAGACAACGGAGCCGGCTGCTGTAGCTGGAACCGACTCCTTTGAGCCGGCGGGTGAAGCCGAAGGACAACTCGTCACTGAGTTACCTTCAGTGACCGAGCCGCACCAGCCTCCGGCTCCGACTCCCTCATCTCAAGTGCTGGTGCCGGCTTCTTCAAGTGACCTTGTCCCGGCGCTGCTGCTACCGAGTTGCAGCACGAGGGACTTGGCCAGTGCGGAGGAAGCTACGAACCGCGTCGCCGCCCTCAGCTCCAAGCTCAGGGATTTTGCTGACGCGGCTAAGTCCTTGGCGGACTCGGCCGAGGTTTTGGAGACCTCCGTCGGGGTAAGTGTCTTCAAATCTTCAAATTTTGTTTTATTTTCCAACACTGGGAGCACGTTCTGTGCACCCAGTGGGTGTAGCCCCCGAGTCTCTAGCCGACTGACTGAGTCGGCTTGAGACTTATAAATTCGGGTACTAACTTTTCCTTCATCAGGCTGCAATCCGACTGGGCGGAAACAACCCAGTCCTTATGGAAAGAAATGCCTCGTTGGAGAAGGCATTGGAGGAGGAGAAGGCGAAGAACCGGCAGCTCGAGGAGAAGCTTGCCGCCCTCAAGAGTAAGTGACCGAGTCTTCAACCTTTTCTCCTTGAAATTTTCTGTGATATTGACTTTGCTGAGTCGGCAGACCTCGAAGCTGAAAATGCTCAACTCAAGAAAGAGGTGAACTCGAGGATCCCGGCTGCAACAGTCGCCCAACGACTCGACGCCAAAGCAGCCGAGTATGAGGACAAGATGCGCGCTGCCACCAAGCTTAAGTCGGACTACGACAAGCTGGTGAAACAGTACGAACAGTCGCAGTCGGCGAACAAAAAGCTGCAAGCTTCCGTCGACGACTTCTCCCGGCTGATGGACGAGTCGCAGAAGCGACACGAGGCAACCATCGCCGACTGGGAAAGGCGTGAGAGGGATCTCATTGGCGAACTTAAAAAAGCCAATGAAACTTTACTCGGTAAGCCCCCGAGTCTTTTGCTTCTTTCCTTTTGTATGATTCCTTGTCCATTTCCTTAGCAATAATTTGTTCTCAGAGGTTTGCCCAGAACTGGAGGAGCGAGCTCGGCAGGCGGCGCTCCGACTCCGCGCACTCTCTGATCCGGCCATGTCGGTACTCGACGCACTCTGGACTCCGGAGATGATGGCCGAATGCGTCGTGACAGTGCAAGACCGGCTCCTCCAAGTCAAGAGCTTGGTGGACAACTTCAAGTCGGCTGCTCAAAACCTTTGTGTCAAGCTCTGGCCTGGAGAGGAGCCGAGTTCCAGCGTCTTCGCCCTCGCCGACAAGCTCTCACTGGGCCCGGCGGAAGTTGAAGAGTGGAAGGAGTCGGCCGCCCGCTCAGGAGCTGGTATGGCACTGGCCATGGTGCTGGCCCATCACCCGGACGCGGATGTTGACAGCATCTCCGCTGGTGCCCCCATCAACGAGGCAGGGCAGTCGGTCGACCCCATGGAGCTTCTTCCCCGAGTCCGTGCCGCCGCCAGCCGGATTGCTAGCTTCACCGACCTGGAGGAGCGCGTTGAAGCCACTCCAGAGGAATAAAAAATCATAATGTAATATCTCTCGGTATGCCGAGTAAGAAATTGTAAAAACTTTTGCAATGAATGAAGATGCTTTTTGATCCATTTTATTGGTTTACGCAAGTTACTTGAGTCGTCCACATTTATTTTTCACGCCGAGTCGGATCCTTTCGCGTGCAGGCCGACCTTTAGCTTTTGCTCTTGCCAACCGGACAGCCGGGTTGCGACTGTAGTTGGGGACGAAGAGTGGGCCTTAGGTACCATACACGTTTACTTAGACGCTCGTGTAGAAACAAAGCTAGGAAACTCGAAATAACTTGCGCCGAGTGAGAGATCACCCAGTGGGTGGCTTCCGGGTGTTGCCCGAAAGGAAGCCACTCGGTTTTATTTGACTTAGCCCCCGGGAATTGCCCATAGGTAGCGTAGTCGGAAAATGAAAAATGCTCCCGAGTGCCGCTCGAGGGAAACAAGTTTTTATTTATAATGAAACAATGGACTATTTTGAAGTACAAAGTTTAAGTGTAGAAGGGACGCAGCTGTGCAATGTTCCACGTCCGTTCTGTGACTGCGCCGGTTGCCGGGTCCTCCAGTCGGTACGCGCCGTTGTGAAGCACCTGGTTGACGATGAATGGCCCCTCCCAAGGTGGAGACAATTTGTGCATGCCAGCCTTGTCTTGAATGAGTCGGAGGACCAGATCTCCTTTGTTGAAGGCGCGGCCCCGGACTTGCCGACTGTGATATCGGCGCAGATTCTGCTGATAGATGGCCGAGCGCGAGAGGGCGAGTTCCCGCGCTTCTTCCAAGAGATCCAAGTCGTCTTGTCGTGCCAATTCGGCATCCTGCTCCACATATGCTGCGACTCGCGGGGAGTCATGAAGGATGTCACTCGGTAAAACGGCTTCAGCTCCATACACCATGAAGAACGGCGTGTAGCCAGTCGACCGGTTCGGAGTCGTCCTTAAGCTCCAAAGGACAGATGGAAGCTCGTCAACCCAAGAGCCGGCTGCCCGCCTTAATGGGACTAGCAACCGGGGCTTGATGCCCTGGAGAATTAGAGCATTGGACCGCTCTACTTGGCCATTAGACTGGGGATGAGCCACGGAGGCATAATCAATCCGGATTCCATGATCCCGACAGAAGCGGCGAAATACTTCAGCGGTGAAGTTCTTGCCATTGTCAGTGATGATGTTGTGCGGAATCCCGAATCGGAAGATGACTCCTTTCATGAAGTTGACAGCAGTCGGTCCGTCAAGCTTCATGATTGGCTTTGCTTCAATCCACTTAGTGAACTTGTCCACGGCCACGAGGAGATGAGTGAAACCTCCCCGAGCCGTTTTGAGCGGGCCCACCATGTCGAGTCCCCACACAGCAAAAGGCCATGTGATCGGAATGGTCTTGAGCGCAGTAGCCGGCATGTGAATTTGCCGGGCATATCTCTGGCACCCTTCACAAGTTCGGACGAGTTCGTCGGCATCAGTATGAGCACTGAGCCAGAAAAACCCGTGTCGGAAGGCTTTGGCGACCAAGGACCTGGTCGAAGCATGATGACCGCAGAGTCCCGAGTGGATTTCCTCGAGCAAGGTTCGTCCTTCTTCTGGCGAAATGCAGC
This sequence comes from Stipa capillata, assembly GCA_019208055.1. NCBI lineage: Eukaryota > Viridiplantae > Streptophyta > Magnoliopsida > Poales > Poaceae > Stipa > Stipa capillata. The sequence goes on from JAGXJF010003002.1 coordinate 29,983, forward strand.
GCTGGAAAATTCCAGTGGTGCTGCGCTTGTAAAGTTCGCCGTTGATAATGGTGTATGACCGAGCCCGGCACACGATGCGACGTGCCTCAGTCGGATCCTCCGGTAGCTCTTTATGCAAGAGGTACGCGAGGAATGGCTGGGTCCAGGAAGGAATGACCGCTAAGACTTCTCCTTGAGTCGGTTGAACCGGGTCTGGATGCGACGACCCGGCTTCAGACGACTCGGCAGCTGACTCCATCTTGACGGATGGTTGGAAGAGCTGCTGGAGGAAAACACCCGGCGGCACTTTTTCTCGAGCAGAACCAATTCTAGCAAGGGAGTCGGCAGCTTCGTTATCTGCCCGGCGAACATGGTGAAGCTCGAGGCCGTCAAAGCGTTCTTCCAGCCGGCGAACGGCTGCGCAGTATGCTGCCATGGTTGGATCTTTGGTGTCCCAAATCTTCATTACTTGTTGCACCACAAGATCCGAGTCGCCGCGGCAAAGAAGTCGGCGAATGCCGAGCGAAACTGCAATGCGTAAGCCGTGCAGTAACGCCTCGTATTCTGCGACGTTGTTGGAGGCAGCGAAGTGAATCTGCAACACGTAATTCAACTTGTCGCCTTTGGGAGAAATTAACACGACTCCAGCCCCCGTGCCCGCAAGCATCTTCGATCCGTCAAAGTACATGATCCAGTGCTCAAGGTGCAGCTGAGTCGGGAGGGACTGGCTCTCAGTCCACTCAACGATGAAATCTGCCAGAGCTTGCGACTTGATGGCCTTGCGGGGCTCGTAGCTGATGTCGTGCGGCATGAGTTCTATCGCCCACTTAGCGACTCGGCCCGTGGCATCCCGATTGTTGATGATATCAGACAAAGGGGCGTGACTGACCACGGTGACCGAGTGAGCTTGAAAGTAATGCACCAGCTTCCGAGTCGCCAGAAACACGCCATACACTAGCTTCTGGTAGTGCGGGTAGCGTTGCTTTGACTCGGAAAGTACTTCGCTGATGTAGTAGACGGGTCGCTGTACCTTCTGAACTCGGCCTTCTTCTACGCGCTCCACTACTAAGACAACGCTGACCACTTGATTGGTGGCTGCGATGTAAAGCAGCATGGGTTCTCCCTCCTTGGGTGCAGCGAGAACCGGAGGTGTCGACAGAAGACGCTTGAGATCTTCGAAGGCTTGCTGAGCCTCACTCGTCCATTCGAAGGAGTCGGACTTCTTAAGAAGTCGGTAAAAAGGCAAGGCCTTCTCACCGAGTCGGGCTATGAACCGACTTAAGGCTGCGAGGCACCCGGTTAAGCGTTGAATGGCCTTCAAGTCCTTTGGTTTGCCCATCTTGATGATGGCATCAAGCTTCTCCGGGTTCGCTTCGATCCCTCGCTCGGAAACGATGAAGCCGAGTAGCTTGCCAGCCGGAACTCCGAAGACGCACTTCTCCGGGTTAAGCCTCATGTCATACCTCCTGAGATTGGCGAAGGTTTCAGCCAAGTCGGTCAGGAGATCTGAGGTCTTCTTTGTCTTTATCACAATGTCGTCGACGTAAGCCTGGACATTTCTGCCTATTTGGTCGTGCAAACACTTTTGCATACAACGTTGATATGTTGCGCCAGCATTTTTTAAACCAAAAGGCATTGTGATGTAACAAAAAGCCCCAAACGGGGTGATGAAAGAAGTTTTTATTTGATCCGACTCTTTCATCTTGATCTGGTGGTAGCCTGAATAGGCGTCCAGAAAACATAAACGTTCGCACCCGGCTGTGGAATCAACAACCTGATCCACTCGAGGTAAGGCGAACGGGTCCTTGGGGCATGCTTTATTTAAGGACGTGTAGTCCACACACATGCGCCAAGTTTTGTTTTTCTTAAGAACCAGGACCGGGTTTGCTAACCAGTCCGGGTGAAAAACTTCTTTGATGAACCCGGCTGCAAGCAGTCGGGTGACTTCTTCTCCGATTGCTTTTCGCCGGTCTTCAGCGAAGCGACGAAGAGACTGCTTCACCGGCTTTGCGTCCTTGGCGACGTTGAGGGAGTGCTCGGCGAACTTCCTTGGAACACCCGGCATGTCAGAGGGCTTCCATGCGAAGATGTTCCAATTCTCACGAAGGAAGTCGACGAGCGCGCCTTCCTATTTGGCCTCGAGGTCGGTTTCCGATTTGGACCGTCTTGGATGAGTCCTCGGGATGGACCTGGACACGCTTTGTGTCCTTGGCCGACTGGAAAGTGGACTCGGTTGCCGCCTTCTTGCTTGGTGGAGGCTGGTCCGAGTTGGCAGAAGCTTGGATATCTTCCAGCTCTTGAGCCGCGATCAGTGACTCGGCAATGTCTGCACTGGCGATATCACACTCGTTGGAGCGTTCGAAGTCGCCAGTGATGGTGATGACGCCTTTTGGACCCGGCATCTTCAGCTTTAGGTAGGTATAACACGGCCTTGCCATAAATTTGGCATAGGCCGGCCGGCCAAAGATCGCATGGTATGCGCTCTTAAAGCCGACTACCTCGAAGGCCAATGCCTCGACCCGGAAGTTGTTCGGCTCACCGAACACGACTTCCAGGGAGATTTGACCCAGAGGCCTGGCGCACTTCCCAGGAACTATTCCATGGAAAGAAATGTTATTGGGGCGAAGTTGGGTCTCCGACACTTGCATCCTCTTCAGGGTATCGACGAAGATGATGTTTATGCTGGAGCCCCCGTCCATCAGGACCTTGCGGAGCTTGAATCCTCCGACCTGAGGATCCACCACCAAAGGGTGCTTGCCCGGGTGGGGGATTCGGTCGGGGTGATCGAGTCGGCTGAAGCCGACTGGCACCTCGGACCAGTCCAGCCATTGTGGGACTGCTGGCATCGTCGCGTTGACCTCGCGACAACGCAGCTTCCGACCCCTTTTGGAGTCGGACCCTTGAAAAATCATGAGTACCCCCCCTTTGAGGGGGATACTGTGCGGCGCCGCCTCCTGCAGCGGAGCCTCCTTCGCCATCGGCCTCCGGCTCGGGTTGTTTTTCCTCCCGCAAACGCTGCAGGAAGCTACAGTCCCGAGTCGAGTGCCCCGCCTTATATTTGGCGGTGCTATGGAACGAACAAGGCCCGTCGAGGATTTCCTCGAAGGTTAGCTTTGACGCCTTGCGCTGTTGCCAAGGGCGCTCCTGTTTTTGGCCAGCGTCGCCACGCTGGGGGCCACGCTCTGCGGCCGCAACCAGGTCGGCTCCGCTAACTCCGTCACCGCCGCCTGCCTTCCGCTTCGGGGGGCGGTTGTCTTCCCGCTTCCGACCTGAATCGGTGGGGACTTTCCGACTTGAGGACTCGGCTTTGGCTTTGCCTTTGTCCTCGTACCGCATTGCTTCTTCACCCGTCGCGTATTTGCTGGCGACTTCCATGAGCCGACCCGTGGTCTGGATGTTAGACCGGGCCAACTTGTGTTTGAGGAGTTCGTATTTCACTCCCTGAGAAAAGGCCTGGATGGCCTGCATCTCGGTGACATTCTCAATCGAGTTGCGCAGTCGGGTCCAGCGTTGGATGTAATCGCGGACCGACTCGCCCTTTTCCTGGACGCAGAGCCACAGGTCTTGGGCGTTCCCAGGGCGCTTATACGTGCCCTCAAAGTTTTTGATGAAGGCCTCTTGGAGGTCCCTCCAATCATAGATGCTATCTTCGGGCAGGCTGTTAAGCCATGCCCGAGCCGACCCTTCCAGCATCAGGGGTAGGCTTCGGAGGGCGACACGCTCGTTGCCTCCTCCTATGTTACATGCGACTAAGTAGTCGGCAAGCCAAGTTTCCGGCTTGGCTGTGCCATCATACTTGTCGATGCCACTGGCAATTCGGAACCGATCCGGGAAAGGCTCGCCTCGAATCCGCCTGCTGAAGCAAAGCGGACCGGTGGAGGCAGAGCTGCCCGGCTGGTTGACTTCGCCGGCGCGTCGCTCAGCCCGCACCCGGGCTGCCCGCCGTCCCTCGATGTCATCGCGGGCATCGCGGGCATCGTTCGCTCGAAGAGAGCCGGCTCGCCGCCGCTCAGCCTGGAGCCGGTTAATCTCCAGGCGAGCGTCAGGCCGGTTCGTGGATCGACTCGGTTGAGATGATCCGACTGTGACGGGGCGACTCGGAGCTCCTGAGGGCCGACTCCGAGTCTCTTGGGAAGCCAGCCGGTTGCTAACCGACCCGGCTTCGTTTTGTTGTTCCACCGCCGTCTTCATCAGAGTGATGACTCGGCGGTGGATTTCCGCCGCGGGGCCGTCTGCTGGAGGTGGCAATGAGTCGGCCAGCGCGGTGGCCGCGAAAAGGTTCTGGGCCGGTGTTTGATAGACAAGGACACCGTCCTGTTGCCGTCCGAAAAGTGGGGCCCGAGTAGCCCGACTCTTCCGGGCGGCCGAAGAAGTTCGCCGGTTCGCGCGGCTGCGCGAACCGTGTGGGTCATTCGGTTGTCGATCTTGCTGTTCGAGTGCCGCCCGCTCTTGATCGAGGCGTGCTCGTTCTGCAAGGAGAGCTTGCCGAGAAGCCTCCAAGGCCCTCTCGGCATCCGATTGTCCGTTGATGGGCGTATGCAGGTGCTCATGGGCTGCCCTGGCTGCCGCTGCTGCAGACGTTCCCGCATCCTCTGCGGCGCCATCCCCAACCACATACACCTCAGCGGAGGCGGTATGGCTGTGCGAACTCTCGTCCCCCTCGGATTCGGATCCCAGGATGGAGAGGAGAGATTCGGCGCCCACCATGGCGACGAACCTGAAATATTCCTCGCCCTTGCCCGGGGCTGGAGGAGATCCGAGCCGGAGCTCAGGCTCCTCCTCCACGGTATGGCACGGACGCGGATCTTGGAGATGTAATTGGCCGAAAGCATCGGCCAAGAAGTGAAGGCCGCCGAAGATGAACTCCGAGCCTTCAGGATGCGCGACAGGCGACATGTTGCCGATGATGAGCTTGTCGCCGGTCGCTGGAGAAGATCCCGCCTGGATCGTAGCTCCAAAACACGCCGCCCCTACCTGGCGCGCCAACTGTCGCGGGGTGTTCGCGGCAATATCCATTTGTTATAGGATTGTCGGGGATGCGTGTATGGAAGATCTAGGCGGTGCACACAAGAACTTTTACCCAGGTTCAGGCTCTCCGAATATGGAGATAATACCCTACTCCTGCTGAATGTATTTGATGTTCTTACGTGAAAAAGGGAGTACCATAGGAATGAGAGAATGTAAGGTCTAGAGTCTAGCCCCCTTCTGCATGGAGGGCTCGGCCTTATATAGGCCTGCGCATCAGCCGACTCGGTCATTCGGCTGAACTACAGTTACTGTCCTAATTAACTGACATTTATATCTGGTAACCGTCCGAGTAACACCAGTCTTCATGCCGGCTGAAACGTACGCCTTGATGAGTTGTAACGCCTGTCTTAATGGCACCCAGACGTTGTACCATGGCAGGTTGTTCTTGGGCCTTCGTCCGAATAGGCCTTTGCGAAGTTGTTGGGCCTGCATCCGAGTGGGCCTTGCCAGGCTTGCTGGGCCGACTCGAGTCATTGGGCCTACCCGGTTGGGCTTCCCTCGTCATACTACGACCTATAGAGATAAATTTCCAAAAATTTTGATAAAATTTCACGATGGTCCCTACACTCCCAAGACCCCGAATACGCAAAAATATCAGTGTCTTCTATTCAGAAATATCAAGAAAACAACATCGAACACTTTCACGTGAAACGATTCTCCACATGAAATAATGAGCAAGCATAGGGGTAGTGCACCAACTCTAAATCAAGAGGCTTCCCTCCTGTCCTCTCAACCTATTCCAGCTCTTAACTCTCACCAACAGCGACCCGTTCGTCCTTTATCCCTTAACCCTAGCTCTTGGCTTCCAATGGCATTCAAGGGTGCACACTACACAAAGTACAGAACGGTGCCAAACTCACTGGAGCCCTTGTACACGTGCCTAGACGCCTACTAGCGTAGCTGCCACGCCCACGCACATCCAAGCACGCCGGGACATGCCAATGTCGCTCGGGCACGCGCCCGGCTACGCTCTGGTCATGTCACCATGCACACCAACAGCGGAGAGCCGCGCCGGCCGTCGTCTGCCGCCCGCGCCGCGCGCCAAGAACTCGCCGTCCAGCTCACCTGAGTACGCCATAGTTTCCAGCCACCTTGTAGCGGCATTGATCTTCTCCGAGACGTCCCGTCCTGAGCCCAAGCTTGCCACAACATACACACCAACACGAGGCCACGCCGCACGCCGGTGGCAGCATCGACCAGCCCACCATTGCGCGCCACGACCGCCTTCCCAGGTTCTTGTGGCCACAGCTCCATCTCAGGCACCCGGCCATGTCCCATCATCGACGAACAGCGGACGGAGCCAGGCCAGCTCATTGCCTCGCCTATTTAAGGCATGACCGGGCTCTCTTCCTTCCTCAAGCACAGCTCACTCCCGACCAGAGCTACTCGGCGACTCTCGAACCACATCATCGAGATCCCTCCGTCAACCCAAGCTCACACTCCCCTCTCGGTTCCGCAAAAATCCGAGCCACTCAAGCCATCCCAAATCTCCTAGACAAGTGAACCAAACCGGAGCTTCCCTGTCTCCCTTTGAGCCCTCCTTTTTCCCCTCCGATTTGCCGCCCCACCGTCGGTAGCCCCGACGGTCAAAGCGCCACCGCTAGAAACTCTTCTCAGCGCTGTCCGAACGGCGACCAGAACGGTCGGGTTCCCACCTACCGGCCAAGAACCAAGCCCAGTAAGGAACGCCGCAGACACGTGGGCCACAGGTGAGTAGAGGCCCACGGTCAGGTAAAGAAGGCGCATCCCGCCCATTCCCGTTTCCTCTGCTAGAAGGCGTAGACTTACCCTAAGGAAAGCGTATTCCTTTACTAGGATCCGGTTTTTTTATTTAATGAAACCTCTGGCCTCCGGTTTGACCGGTTTAATACGTTCCAGACCAGTTTCGGAGGAGTTTCCACCGGTTTTGGACTCTAGAGGTCAATTATGAACTTTTGATTCAAGCATTTCTCTAAATTCAAAATATTCTTGAATTAAAACAATAAGGATTGAGTTAGGGCATTTTTTATATATTCCTTAAGTCAACATGTGCACTACATACGCATCTCCAAAAACAGCCAGAATAGATGTTCCCTACTAACCAGCATGCTAAAATACCCCTAACACTCGGTAAGAAAAGTGATTTTGAACACGTAACCCTAATGACGGAGATTTCCTCTGATCAAGGTGCCGTCATTTTATGCGACATACATGCATATATCGATCGTCCAGGATGTTCCTTATTCACGAGGACCTAAGCTTTAAACCCTAGAGCCCGCTATTAACTAGCGTGCGTCCCAGGCCACTCAAATATTTGACGACCTTTAGGATGGAACGACGATCTGTCATCCAAGAACCTTAAACCCTAACTCGACCGAAACCCTCATCACTTCACCTTAACAACACCACCTCTTTTGAGCATGCATATTATTTGGATTTATTAGAGTTGCTCTGCTGTTTCTTATTCGCCGATTTTCCGACGTGTAGTTAACGGGGTGAGGTACATGCACGAGGAGGAACCAGAGTCACCCCCACGAAAGGAACAAGGACAAGAACTGCCAGGCAAGCATTCCCACTTTGATCATGTTGACTCCCATATGTGCGAAATTTAATTATTTTGATTGTGAACCTTGCATGCTATGTGGATATCAATGGTATTTTATGTAGACCTAGTTATACCCTATAGATGCATAAGTCCTAGGTCTGAATATCCGATTTTTGTAACCCTAGGTATATCAGTTGGTTGTTCTGCGACCAGCAAAAGTATTAGGATTAAAGGCATTAGCCATGCTTAGACCTGCTGTAGTCAAAAACTAAATTTTGTTCGAACATCACGAACTCCTTTGGGACATCGGAAATAAAACCCTCAGATAGCACGTGTTATCCGAGGTGGCATTTGAAAGAAATGTTTGTCAAAACCCAAAAAATTGGAGATGATTTTGATTCGGGTGAGAATGGTAAGGGCAGCCTGGGGCTGTAGTGTATCTGATGGTGGCATGGTCGTCCGAGACGAACATGGAGTTGAAAATGGAGTCTTGCTCGAATCAGTTAAGGACCGAGCCTAAGTGCCGCTAAACCAGTTCCTCACCGTACGTCCACATGTCCTTTATGGGAAGGACTTGGCTTGGTATCTCGGCAAGTATTAGGGTATGGACCCGTGGGAAGTAGGAAGTATGTGACTAGGTGGTTAAAGTCCTAGAGATCCACCGGCGCCGGGCGTTTGGGTGTTGACTCGACACAAAGGTGGGGAGTCCCATTTTCGGGGTCCGAGACGCGAAAATTGGGTCAACCACCTAGCGGGTCCAGCTCTAGTATGGAAGCGGGCGAAGGCCTCGTTGTAACAGCCCTGTCGATACACCTCGTGAAGTGTATCCGTTAGCGCTCGGCAACAAGGGGGGACTTACATCTTGTGGGTAAAGCCGTACGACCTCTGCAGAGTGTTAACAACTATTCGAAAGCCGCGTCCTCGGTTATGGACATGAACTGGCAAGGCCATACACTGGTTAGACTAAGTTTTGTTTGTGAAATCTTGGGAAAGGGATTAAGGACGTGGGCATGATGTGTCCACAGGGTGCAATTTACGCTACACGGTTGGTAGCAAGGAATTGCAGGAGAAGGAGGCTAGCCGTACTGTCCTGGACAGTACGGGTTGAGCATTGAGATAAGTGGAGGCTAGCCGAGCTATCTGGGATAGCACGGGCTGAGCACTGAGTTGAGGAGGCCAGCTATACTATCCGGGATAGTATGAGTTGAGCAATGAAATGACGAGGCTAGTCATACTGCTCAGGGTAGTATGGACTAAGCTATCACAAGTGATAAAAGGAGGTAGCCGGGTCTACCTCATGTGAAGTGTTGTTACTTTGAATTATCCGGATTTCCAAAACTGCTTGAAATCTATTATTCTCGTATTTAAATTGAAAACTTACTTTTCCGCACAACAAGCAACTTAGGGTAGAGCTGTACTTTTGACATATACACTGCATGCTATATTGCCGTATATTTTTCCTGTGGGAATAGCTTGCGAGTACATTCAATGTACTCACCTAGCTTGTTGATATGGCCAGATGATGAAGAGTTCGTCTCCGACGACGAAGACAGTGACTACGAGGGCTAGGGTGTTTTCCCCAGTCAGTTGCCTGTTGGGTAGGCATATTGATGGGCTATTTATCGCACTTTCTATTTCCGCTGCTGTTTCTATTCGGCCAATAGGCCCGTTTATATGAACTAAAGCCATAATGGCTATTGTGTAATAAAAGAATTCGGTATTGTATGACTATGCTATCAAGTTCTGTGTGTACTGGCTACTGATCATGGGACCAGTACAGAAAACACAGGGAAGTATCTGGCTTCAAAACCGGGTATGCCACAAGTATGATGAGAATAATACAAAGAGCATACATGACACTTGAGAAACCATGATGCATAACACTAGGGATGCCATGAGTAAAAAGATACACGCTACATATTTGCCATGCATCTTTAGCTCTTTTAGTGTTGAACAAAACAAGGGACATGTCATGATGGATGACGTATACATATACCATGCATATACATTATATTTGCTATACCTTTTACGTGCTAATGATGGTGTGCGAAAGAAGAAATATGTCATGACGTATGATGTGTTCATCTACCACGCATACATGTTGTTTGTTTGGTCTAGTGATGATGCAGGAAACAAGGTCGCCATATCAACTACCGAACAATATGAGTTGACCAAACGAGCTAAAGAGAGCTATTTAAGCTTTAACTCTCATGAATTGTTCGAGCCAAACACCCCAGGACGACGATATAATAAGGAGAGCACAAAGGAACCTCACCAAGGTGAATTCCTTCTCTTTAAACAATCATAACATGAATTTGAAGAATTGGCTACTCCTTGAGTGTTGTTTCTCCTTCATTATTAGCTTGTTGTACATCCTGGAAGGAGAAAGAGCAACATGGAGTACCAACATCAAAGGTGAAGAAGGTATAAGGTATCAATGGGAGAAAGTATGGACATCACCCTTCTTTGGACTTCAAAGAATGGAGTCAAGGTCGACTCCTTTTCAAGAAGGGGGGAATGATGCAGAGCATCCCATGGATAGCACGTCATCAAGCTATTCAACTTCAAGTGACACGTGTATGGATCCATATGTTGCCAAGACATGGCATGAAAAGGTGAATCTTCTCTTTTACACGTGCACATCTAACACTACCTCAGAATATACAACCACTGATGGGCTCAAAAACGACATCGCTGACGGGTTTAGGGCCCGTCAGTAAGCTCCTGTCAGTGGAAGTTCAACTTCCACTGACGGGCTGACAGCCTGTCAGTAGTGTCTGTCACCACTGACGGGCCTCTGGTTTTGGCTCGTCAGTGGTTTATACCTCCACTGACAGGCATATTAGGTTCTGCCCGTCAGTAGTTCCCTTTCAGGGATTAAAAAAAAACAAATTGCAGCCACATTACAGCCACCATTACACAAATAAACAAATAAACAATAGGTTCATTACACATTACAACCACCATTACCTATACATGCACAGATCAGATCTGACATACAAATATAATTCATCCTTAGTCATGACATTCTTAAAGTTTTAACAGGCTCTGGTTCAGGTTCAGGTTTTGAAGTTGATACTGGGGGAGGAGGTGAAGTTGATGCTTCTTCATCTTCTGGTTTTCTCCTGTACTCTATTGCTGGTACAGCCTAAAAACAAATAAAATGTTCTCAAAACATTACCAATGGTGAAAATGGAAGAGAAACAATAATTGAATATATATATAAAGCATATATATAGTCTATTGAATAATTGAAAGCTTCGTTCTGGAAAAAAAAACATTTGGTTCTTAATTCTAAGTCTTCCATAGCATATGTGGTTTTAATATTTTAATACACAAGAATACTATGAGAAGCAACATCCATTATTGACTTGTAGTAATTCCAAACCTGATTTCTTGAAGCAAGGGGAGCATCGCTCACATACTCTTCCATAGTTTGCAAGAATGACGCAGGAGGCTGTATGTGTCACCAATACACCATCAAAGTAAAAGATCTGTAAGAACAAATAATTGATTCTTAATGTCCTATAAGTTGATGAAGTTGAAGTTACTTCAAAGAGTTTGCAACATTCAAAAGCATTAGCAAGGTAACACATCTCACCCCAATTATCACATGCTCAGAGAAAGTGTCGATTGCAGCCAATATTCCCCTGATGAGAAAAAGAGAAGTCTTAGAATTATAATTACTCAGAAAATATTGTATATCCAAGAGTGGGCACCTATAAAGAGAACAAGCAATGCTAGCCACCTTTGATATGCACTATATTTACAACCAATAATGCCATTTTTGCCTAATTTAACCCTCCAGATAGAGAAACAAACAACGTACTACTGCTAACTACTTATACAAAAAAGAAGAAGAATAATTAGTTGCCCAACAATAGAGAAAAGAGCATAGCAATTCACCTGGTTAATTGCTCTTTTGTAAATGTCAAGGGCCCTAATAGCATCATCCCTTTCCATCTCAAAGAACTGCATTGTGCAGAAGATGTCAATGAAATAAGAGATACAAAACATATCTACAAGCTCATTTGAAACAATAAGCTAATGGTCGGTACCTTGTCCACCAGATTGAGTATACCATCATTGATAGCTGTATGGATCTTAACACTCTCTCGAGCAACCTTCCATTTAAACAGAAAACAAAGTCAAGGAATGCTAGGATCTTTTTCACTGCTACAGAAAAATAACAATAAGCAAAGAGAATTCATATTCTTATAGTTCCCAAATTTTTCTCTCGATTCAGTTAATTCTCCATCCCAAATTTTTCAGAAGTGGTTGAGGAGGCCGCCGCTGTAGCCGTGGAAGAGGAGGCCGCGGCTGTCAGCGTGGAAGACGAGGACGCCGCCGCTGCTCCTCGCATGGACGCCGCCGTCGTGGATGGATCTGGTGCTCGGATCCGCGACGGGGGGCATGGATCTGGTGCAGTGGGGCTTCCCCGCCACCGCCGGCCTCCGGTTCTCCCCCGCGCTCTCCATCTCGGCCGCCCCACCTACAGAAAAAACACGGGACGACCCGGGTCACATGGACTGAGGCGAGATCCAAAACGCGAGAAAGCGGAGACCAGTGGGGAGAAAGAGAGAGAGGAGGGAGGAGTGCGGCCGGCGGGGGAAATAGAGTTAGGGGTGGCGGCTAGTGGGGAGAAAGAGAGAGAGGAGAGAGGAGTGCGGCCGACGGTGGGAAATAGAGTTAGGGCGGCGGCCAGTGGGGAGAAAGTGAGAGAGGAGGGAGGAGTGCGGCCGACGGGGGAATTAGGGTTAGAGGGGATGGCTTATATAGCTTGGGCCCAAACATCACTGACGGGCTGTGCTTTGGGCCTGTCAGTGGTTAGGGCTGTAACATCACTGACGGGCCACAATTTGGGCCCGTCAGTGGTGTAATACATTTTACTGACAGTCCATATTAACGGGCCCGTCAGTGATACTTCCCGTCAGTAGTTGTGTATTTCTACTGACGGGCAATGGTTTTTACCCGTCAGTAATTAATTTTTTTCCTGAATTTGACCCGTCTACTTGAATAAGCACTGACGGGTACCTGTTCGCCCGTCAGTGGTGAACCTTACCACTGACGGGTACCTGTTCGCCCGTCAGTGAAGATTATGCAGGAAAGATGTTTTCTGAGGTAGTGTAATCCTACCTTGAATGGTATGCTACCTAATGCATTAACTCTATACTTGCCAAGGTACGAAGGACCGACCAAGGTGGGAGGCAAAGGAACCAAGAGACAGACTCAGAGCACCAAGCCCAAGGTGGAGAGTAAACGGAGCAAGAGAGAGGAGCCAAGTACCAAGCCCAACCACGCCCGGACTACTGCCTCGGACCCTCCGGACGTGCACTAAAGATGAAGCCCCGGATTGTCCGGCTGAGGCCCGGACCCTCCGGATTTAGCCGGACCCCCCACCCGGACAGTCCGGATGAGGGTCTGGATCCTCTCTGGAAGTCCCGGACTGCAGCCCGGACCCTCCGGATGCCCGGACTGTCCGGCCCCAATCCGGATAGTCTGGATCTGCCTGTGCGCAGATTAAACGGGCCACAGCCCAGTATTTCTTAAGTGGAGGGTTAAACTATAAATACCGTACCCTCCACTAATTAAGATTTTCAAACTTGTTGTTTAGACTAAAGTTGAGCTTAGCTCCTAATCTAGGGTTCATCCCTCTAGATTAGGGTTTCTACCTTAGGTCTTGCTTTCTCTTGTGGATTGTAAGGATCGGCGCGTGCCTCCGAGTGGTAATCATGGCATTCAATCAAGAGGATTGTTGACTTGGTTTTCTAGTTCCCAAAGGCTTTCTCATTGGAGTTTGTTATTGGGGTGGGATTTCCATTTACGCTTTCCTAGTTATCAATCCAATCCGTGAAGATCGGGAGCCACCGTATCAATATCCCTCTGCCACTCTCTCTCCTTAATCATTCTCCCACCTCTCCCTCTCTCTCCCTCACTTGCTCTCTCACCCCACGAACTGCCGGTGCCAGAGGTGAGCTTCACCAATGACGTCGCCACCTCCCACTTCCTTCACGGCTGCAGATCTGGAAATGGATGGAAGCGGTAGTCGTCTCCACCTCCGGCAGCCACCCCCTCGCACTCCGACGGCCACACCCTCCCACTTCCTTCCTTTTGGTTGTTCATGTTCAATAGATAGAGGATGTTGAGAGAGAGAGGGAGGGAGAGAGAAACATTGTTTATCAATTTTGTTTGATCCATTCATGTATGTGTCCATGAAATTTTTGCTTCACAAAATCCTATCCAGGCAGGGAATGCTTTACGAGAAATGGACGAAGTCAGGGGTGTGTTTTGCATGACAGAAGGGATTGCACAAAGAGGAATAGATGAAGTTAAGGGTGTATTTTGTAAAATGGGAGCACAGATCTTTATGCATGTTAGATGGCTACGATAATATGGGAATGCTCATATACAAGTGGATTTGCAAATATATTGTCCAGCTCCCAATTCAAAGTATCAATTCAGAACAATGACTACCTCCAGTCAAGTTAGCTACACCTTACACTAAGGGTGCGTTTAGTTGGAGGGGGAGATGGATGGGATAGAGATATCTACATTTTTGAGCATATCCCTGTGCTTGGTTGGAGGGATAGGGTGGATAAAGGTAGCCAACTAAAAGGAATATTCTATAAAGATGCTAGACAGAGTGATCCGACCAAAATGGCCGGATGAGGCTGCCACCTTTCACTAATCATGATCATTAGAAAATGATTAGTGATAATTAGCATATTTTATTATTAATTAGTAAGTTTATAGCTATTTTAGCATTGATCGGTATTTAGTATGTTCATTAGTGTATAATTAAGTTAAAGTGATTCGTCCCCTCTAACTTCATCTCTCCGACCAAACAAAAGATTGATTCATTCCATCTATCCAACCAAACAAAAAAATGACTCATCCTGTCCAAGAAAAATTGGATGGCCCTAACTCATCTCTCCTTGCCCTCCAACCAAACAAAAGATTGGTTCATCCCATCTATCCAACCAAACAAAAAAATGACTTGTCCAGTCCAAGAAAAACTGGATGGACCTAACTTATCTCTCCTTGTCCTCCAACCAAACGCACCCTAAATTTCAGTCAGCATCTAAGAAAACTACACTGCTACTGTAGGTATGACGATAGGCACTACACGCACGATCTTAGTCAATACTTTTCCCGAAAAATTACGGTGGAAAAGAAATCTCAGGGGACGGAGATTTCCGGTTTTGGAATCTCGGAAATTTAGCGCCAAATTTTTGGAGACAAATTTTGTACAAGTTTACCTGATACTTGCTAGAATTCTTGGCCGGTTTTTTTAATTTACCGGGGGTCTCCTATATTTGCGGCAAACAAACGGTTACCGGAAATCTCAGCCGGTTCCCAACCTCTTGTTCAGAATACGATCATTTCACTTTCACATCAGTACCCGAATGCTAAGAAACATTTAAGTTATGGATTTCAGTAAGCATGATTCAACTAATTCAGCAAATTCTATAAAAAAAATACGTAGCTATATTGCCCCAAAACCAATTCCAATCTCCACAGCAGTATTGTTATCAACTCCAACACCTAGCAATCTTTCTTACTAGAATTCCCTTCATAATATCCACATTACCCAACCATCAAACCATAGAACACCAGCACCGGCAATTCCGGCAGCAGATTATCAGATCCTGCGCGCCGACGACCGCATACCGACCCTCCTCTCCTTGACCGCCGACGGCTTGGCGGCGGTGGCGGACGCGGCGGAGGCCTTCTTCATCTCCTTGCTGCTCCTCACGGAGGACCTCATGCTGCTCAGGCCGCTGCTGGCCCGGTGGCTCAGCGAGAACTCTGCTGCCGGCATGGACCTCCTCACGACGGACTCGGCGCCGGCCTTCTTGGCGCCTCGCCGCTTGGACAGCTCGACGGCGATGCATGGGTCCTCGGCCATCGCCCCCGCCTCCTCGCCGGCGGGGTACCACCCGTGCTTGCGCTTGAGCCGCTCGTTGCGCCGCGCGGAGTAGAGGTCGTAGAGCCTGCCCCTCTCGAACAGCGGGCTGGTCGGCGCCACCGTCGCCGTCCAGCTGTCCATGCTCGCGGCGGCCAGGTTCAGGGCCACCTCATCGTCGTCGTGCACATGGAGGTTCTCCTTCCCTGCCGCCCTTGTCGGCGTAGGCGCGACGGCCAAGTCCAGCTTCGCGCGCGGACTGGTCTCAAAGTAGGAGGACGGCGGGAGCGCGCAGATGGACGAGCGCATCGGGCTCTGGGCTTTCTTGCTCAATCCTGCACAGCAGAGAAGTGGAAAAAGAAGAACGCACTTTAGTGGACATGGACAATGTCAAAGAACAATCTTTCGGTGACGAAGAGCAGCATCGGAACCCATTTATCATCAGAAACAGAATGGAAAAGGAGGCAATATTTCTGTTTATTCAACCGTAGAAATGAGTCGGGTAGTAATTGCTCTATCGAAAGCTAATACAAGGGACATTGCGCCTACAAATTTAAGGTTATTTCTTGATTAAGCCTGAGACAGAAGAAGACCACATCGAATGGGAAACAGAACTAATCTTCTATCCATGAAGAACTCGCTGGGATTTATACAAGGAAACAGAACCGATTAGCAGAATTGAGAAGGAGAAATGGTGAATTAACCGGATGGAAATCCCGGGTCGCACCAATTTTTCTTGACACAATCGTAAAACGAGCAACCAGTTCCGCGGCTCACATGAAAGAACCAGAAATAGGGATCAGCAGCGCAAGACGTGATACCTGGCGGGGTGAACTGGACGGAGGACGCCACGGGTGGGCGCCCGACGGCGGCGGCGGGGCGGCCCGGTCGCAGGCGGAGGCGGCGCGGGGAGACGGCGAGCGGCGGCCGGCGGTCCATGGATCAATCGGCCAACGAGACGACGAGGGAGATCTGAGAGGGGCAAAGAAGAAACGTAGTTGTAGAAACCAAAACCATCAGATCGAGGAGGACAGACGCTGCAGAGGAACCGTCGAGGAAGGAAGAAATCATCAACCTGGCGCGCTTGCGGCGGCGGCGGGGGCGACGGCGGCGAGGTGTGGTTGGTTCTCTCTCTCTCTCTCTCTCCTCGGGTGGATGACGAGGTTTTAAGGGGAGGGAGAGGGGAAGGAGGCAGGAGAGGCTCCAACGGTCGAACTGGGATTGGGATTGGGATTGGTCTTTTGAATTGGCCCGACCCAACGTTGCTGCTCGGCTGGCGTCTCGGCGGTCTGACCACGTGGTGGATTCTGGTTGGACGGCAGCTGATCGTGGGTTCGTCCTGCAATTGGATTTTGGTTTAGTTTTATTGTGCAATGCGAGTCCGGTCCTCGGGTTGCACAGCATGACGTAATCGACGTCGAGGAAGAAGAAGAACGAAGCACGCGTACAGTATAAAATGAGAGACACAATATGGGAGAAAGGAGAGAGTTTCTTTATTGATCCATCAAAAAATCATTGTACAATGAGTCCTCTCCTTTTTTTATAGCCTCCACTAATCTAAGAGATAAGTATCCAAATAAGGTGACTTAAAAGAAACCCATACCCCTCCTCATGACGGGTGGGTCCCACTCCCTGGTGGGACCAATGTTTCCTAACACTCCCCCTTGGAAACTTATCACGTATAGCACATGTCTCAAAAACTCCGAAAAACCCAGTGGGAAAAACTTAGAGAAAGAGTGCATGGCATACGTCAGTCATGTTGCACGAATTGCCTCATTAAAAACCTTGGTTTGAGAAACTTCAGTAAAACTCATCCAAGGGAAAAAGAGTACAACTCACCTGATTATTCAATCAGGTATTCAACCTTCTTGGTCAAGATTTTACCTATGAGTTTGCAAAGATTCTCCCCCTGAACACCACAATTCCCTAAGTCTCATCATACCTATTCCGCGTATGCACCTTTCAAAGGTCAACGCCAGTAATGACTTAGTGAATAAATCTGCCAGATTTTCACATGACTTAGTATGTAGTATTTTTATTTCGTCCATCTTTTGCAATTCATGAGCATAGAAGAATTTGGGGTTGATATGCTTAGTGAGATTGCTCTTTACATAACCTATTTGTACTTATGCAACATACGCCGCATTATCTTCATAGATAATTGTGGGGGTTTGTACGGTGTTCAATCCACATGACTTCTGTATGGGGTTGATCATCCATCGAAGCCAAACACATTCTCGTGAAGCTTCATATAAGGCAATGATTTCTGAGTGGTTAGTCGAAGTTGATACAAGACTTTGCTTAGACGATTTTCATGAGACTGTAGTCCCGCCACATAGGAAAACATACCCTATCTGTGACTTAGCTGTGTGCGGGTCTGAAAGATACCCGCGTTGGCATATCCAACCATGGACAAGTCTTGATTCTTTCTAAAGAACAAACCAAGATCCTTGGTTTCTTGGAGGTAGTGAAATATATCCTAAATGCCTTTCCAATGCCATTTGATAGGCTCAGAACTATGTCTCGCTAACAAATTCACGGCGAACGCAATATCCGGCCTCGTGCAATTTGCAAGATACATGAGTGCTCCAATTGCACTCAAGTATGGGAATTCTAGTCCGAGAACTTCCTCCCCCTCTTCCTTAGGTCTAAACGGGTCCTTGTCTTGCTATAGGGACCTCCCAATCATGGGGACTTTCGAAGGGTATGCCTTTTCGAAGCTAAATCTTTCCAACACTTTCTGAGTGTAAAAGATTGATGCACTAATATCCCTTCAGGGACATGCTCAAGTTATAAACCTAAGCAATACTTGGTCTTGCCCAAGTCTTTCATTTCAAATTCTGACTTCAAGTAAGAACTTGCTTCATCAATATCCTCAGGTGTGCCAATGATATTCAGATCATCTACGTATACCGAGATAATACAGAATCCATCCTGGGACCTCCGTATAAATACACAAGGGCAATCTTCGTTGCTCGTGTAGCCTTTCTTGCTTAGTATCTCGCTTAAGCAATTATATCACATTCTACCAGACTGTTTGAGTCCGTACAGTGACTTTCTAAGTTTCACACTATACAGCCTCCTATTTGCTCTGTCTTGGTTCGGTATGAGGATACCTTCTGGTACCCTCATGTAAATGTCCGAATCCAAGTTTCTGTATAGGTATGCTGTTACCACATCCATTAATTTCATTTCCAGATTCAAATTAACTGCCATTGAGATTAAATATCTAAAGGTAATTCCATCCATGACCGGGGAATAAGTTTCCTCAAAATCGACTCCAGGTCGTTGAGTAAAACCTTGTGCAACAAGCCTTGCTTTGTATTTGACCACCGCATTATTTTCATTTCTCTTACGAACAAAGACCCACTTATGACCTACAGGGCGTATGTGGTGAGGGGTTAGGCTTACAAGCCCAAATACCTCTCTTTTGTTCAGAGATAATAATTTCGTGGTGACTGTCTCTTGCCATTTTTTCTAATCCAATCGTTTCTTACAATCAGCAAGCGATACAGGCTTGGGATCAAGATCAATAATCTTGGCAATCTTATTCGCAAAATAAATATCGACATTGGATGTTACTCTATTCAAAGATTCCCCTGTTTCTGCATAGTTTATGGCCATTTCGTCATGGAGCGCTTCTTCATGCGCTTCCCTTTGCTCATCACTATTTTCCGTAGCGGGAGCAAGGTCCTTTAGCTTTCCTGCGCCGATGTGTGCACACATATCCCCGCTAGGTGCTTCCTCCAATGGAAGGTTCAAGTTAGAAACATTTTGTTCTGTACTTGTGCCAGGTCTTAGCTGGCTCCCCTTATTCTTTTGGGGCGCTTCAGTGGTTTTCCGCGGTAAGTCCTTCTTGTCCTTTTTCGCCGAGCGTCCCTGGGTACTCGGGACACGAGGGACCTGAGTTCTCGTCCTTTTATTCTGAGGCCGTTGGATGAGAACGAGTATACCTTCATCATTTCTTGGTATTTCAACCCTCTCCAGTGCATTGCGTGCGGGCACATGCGACTTAGTCACGGATTTTAAATCACTAAAGTGATCCGGCAGGTGATTCGCTAATGCTTGCAAATTAATTATTTTCTGGACCTCTCTATTTGCTTCACTAATACGCGGGTCATGTGCTTCGATCCCCGTGGCTTGCCACGTAATTTCACGATATTTTTCATCAAGGGGTTGATTTCCTCCCCCTAATGTCAGGAAATGATCCTCATCAAAAATGCAATCATCAAAAAGCGGGCCGTATGGCAATCTCCGGTCATGGGTTCCAAATACCGAATTATGGAGACGGTTTCATAACCGACATAAATCCTAGACTTACAGAGTGGCCCCATTGCTGATTGCTGAGGTGGTGGTATAGGTACATATACCTGGCAACCGAACCTTCTAAGGTGGGAAATTTTTGGTGCCGACCCTTGTGCTAATTGCATAGGAGAGTGGATGTTATAGGCCGATGGTCTAAAATTAATGAGATTTGCAGCGTGCAGCACTGCGTGTCCCCAACATATTGTTGGTAAATTACAACTCTGTAAGAGCGGTCTGGCAATAAATTTAATTCTTTTAATTAATGCCTCGGCCAAACCATTTTGGGTATGGACATGAGGTACTGAGTGCTCAACCTTAATTCCCATGCCCAGACAATAATCATCAAATGCTTTTGAAGAAAATTCACCGGCGTTGTCCATTCGGATGGACTTAATCTGATAATTTGGGAATTTATTCTTAATCTAAATTATTTGCGAGATTAGCTTTGCAAAAGCATGATTTCACGTAGATAATAAAGAGACATGCGACCATTTCGATGACGCATCGATGAGCACCATAAAGTACCGAAATGGCCCTGACCGGGGCTGAATAGGACCGCATATATCACCTTGTATTCGTTCTAGAAATGCAGGGATTTCATCCTTCACTTTCAAAGTGGATAGTCGAATAATTAATTTCCCCGTGGCACATGCGGGGCACACGAAATCTTCTTGATTTGGGAAATTTTTCACATTAATATTATGACCATTAGAGTTGTTAATGATATTTCTCATCATTCTTAGACCGAGGTGGCCAGGCCTATCATGTCATAGGCGGAATAATTCAGAGCTTCTAAAAACAGTTTTAAAGGCAGTGTACACCGGGGGTGCTACAATTCTAGTGTAGTAAAGCCCGGTGTCAAATGCAGGAAGTTTTTGTGATACCCTCTTTCCATGTGCGTCGCGCTTAGTGATGAGTAGATATTCTTTATCATTTTCATCATCGGTCTCTACATGGAAACCATTAGTGCGAATGTCCTTAAAACTAAGGAGCATTCTAGTCAATTTGGGGTACAATAATGCCTCTTTTATTGTCAAAATTGTACCCATTGGGAGTATAATTGTGGATCTTCCGGAGCCTATTATATTAGAACCGCTACCGGCGATTGTCATGATACTTCCCGTACCTTTGTGATGGTGACATGGCACCCGGGTATCATCAAGGAGGACGAATCCGGCCTCCCGGCCACGGGATGGGCCGGGCCGACTACTCGGAGTCCGACTACAGCACGGGGGCGTCTCATCAACGTGGAGTACAAGACAAGGACTATTGCTAGTCCGGCATACCTGGAATCTGTTGTAACTAATTAGGAAACATATCTGTTAACCGATCTGGACTCCTGTAACCCTATCCCGGCCGGCTATATAAAGCCTGGTAGGGAACTTCCGATCGGTATCTCATTGCATCTGGTCTCGTCTGACCTAGCCTCCCATTGTTTCAAACCTCAAGCCCCCTCGAGATCGATTCTCTAGGGCTTGCGGCACTCGGGATACACGCAATACTAGCCACCAAACACAGGACG
>JAGXJF010003003.1:0-186045 GCA_019208055.1 Stipa capillata
CAGGACACACAAAGCATGCACGTACCTATATGTAATGCAAGGATGAAGGTATGTAATGCAAGGATATTTATATATATATATATATATATGTGCGCCAACCCTAAAGCTTCCTCACGACAATTCAAAACCCTAAAAGAGAAATCAAACCCCAGAACTTCAATCAACATGCCAAGGCATATTTTCCATCCCCGGCATAACACGTAACCACCTTCCCTTCAAAAGAAAAACCCTACCTGACACATATACACCATATACGCAAACCCTACTGTCACTCCTTTCGACGAATCGGCAAAACCCTATTGTCAACATATGAGCATATCAGCTAAACCAAAGTTTCCCATCCTATCAAAACCTTAGCACCTCAAATATACTCTCCCGCACCTAGGCACCTTAAAAACCCTACCTCTAGTCCCAATGCATTAAAGGGTTTACTCTTCGATAGAAAATGTAAAAGTCATATCACATGCATCTTCTTCACCGTAAAATTTCCAAAAAAAGGTCGGAAACCTTTTTAAAACCAATCATCCCCTAAGTACGAAATAACATTTGGGAGCCCAATGCAAAAATCCACAAATACATGCAAATTGCCATTTAGGGCTTAATTGGACCTTGTACTACAACCATAACGAATAATGCTCAAAAAATTTCCATAAAATTACACATCACTCCCCACGCTACCAGGATGCTAAATATGCAAAAACATGGGTGTCTGTAGTTCAGATGTATCGCATGAACCTTATCGAACACCTTGCCTTTTTTTGTCTTCTCATGAAATCGAGACTCGAATCCAATCCAGCAAGCCTTAGATATTTTCCAGGACCCCTCCTTAGCTTCATAAACCAAGCTCCATGATTGCTCCTTCGACTAAAGTCCCTGCACAGCTCCATTGACCAGTCCATAGATCATGCCAAGGTAGACATTCAATTCTCTCGCCGTTCCCAGTTTCCCCTTGATGCCTATCTGCCCTGTTTCCCCTTAGACACCTCACCCTCATCCTCTGACCTCGTTTGGCAAGTCCACGCATGACTGAGAAGCTCGAAGGCCGCACATGCCGCTCATGGCATGCCTGGGCGCGCACTGGACATGCGCAGCACGCGTCGTGCGCACCACCCGCCGATGCCATCAGCGGCCCTCATGCCAATGAGCGCCACAGCAACCGCCCCGACCCCCAGGCCCGCGTCGTCTTTCCCTTGTCATCCTGTGCCACACGCCGATGCCCTATCACCTCTCAGCCTTAGTTTTTCCCCAGTCGTCGCGCCACCCGCCGGCATTCATCGCGTCAACCATCGTTTCCCTGCCAGCCGATGCACCACCGCTCGCCACGGCATGCCGCTTGTTTCCCTGCAGCCACAGCGCCTGCCCCTGGCATCAGCACATGCACCAGCACCAACCTGCGCCACCCATCGCTGCCACCCGTGTTGTCCATCGACTGAAGCGTCCCCCGTCCCGCCGCAGTGCGCCACACCACCCTCCACGTCGCTCCATAGCTCAGCGCCGTCCGCGCCGCTTCCCGGAGCTCTCAGGTCGTCACGCCCGAGCTAGCACAAATGTGAGCCACGCTGTCGACGCGCCGGCCGTCGCTGCTGCTGCTGCTCCTACTTCCCCAAGCGCCACGACCACCCCCCACGACCCCCTCTGGCACAGCGCCGCTCCAATCGCCCCTTTGTGCTGTCGTGTCGTCTAGCCGACTGAGAACAGCGGCCGCCTGGCCCCTTCCCTCGCCAAGCTCCCTATAAAGAGCGTCTCGAGCTCTAGCTTCCATCCCAAGCTCTCCACTCTCCCTTTCCTTAGCTGTAGCCGAAAGCAATTTGAGCCAAATCTCTTCTTTCCCCTCCCGAGCAAATTCTCCTCCGCCTCAGCCCCGCAAGAATCCAACCCGTACCAGTTCCCCCGCACCAAATTGCCATCTCCAACGAAATTCCCTTTCTCTTGTGGTCCCGAGCCTACTCTCAGTTTCTCTAACCGCTACCCACAACTGAAACACCTAAACCTCGCCGGAGTAACCTCCCGTTGCCGCCGCCGCCGTGTCCCGCCCGGTGGTTTTGTCTCCTCTGGCTGACGGGTGGGCCACCCCGGGGACTTAATCCCAAAGCGGCAAGCCCCGCCGGTGCTACCGACCAGCGGGCCCGATTCCCCTGCCAGGCCCACCATCTGGGTGAGTGAAAGCGCACCACAGCGGGCTCCCATATCTTTCTATTAGAAGGCGTATTTTCTAGTCAACTGAAAGCGTAAACTTCCGGTTTTTCTTTTAAACTACCGTATGCAGTGGTTCAACCGGTTCACTTAGATTTACTCCGGTTCTGGAAAATCACCCAAAAAGTCCTTGAAACCTAGAAACAATTAGCAAATTTTGGTTCAGACAGATTTTCAAATTTCAAATCCTTTCTTGCTAGAACAGTACAATATCCCAAAACTCATTTGAAATCAAATAAACTTTGAGTATATTTTCAATTTGGAATTATTCCAGAACCTCTAAAAGTGTCCCCTAAATTCTATAGAACCTATGAATACTCTGGACTCCCATATATCAGAGGAACATATATATATATATATACTCAACAACTTAAAGCTATGGATGTCAAAATCCATTTGTTCCCAAAACAAAATTTGAATACTTCAAGCTTTGGGAAATCCCTCAAGGGATTTTCAAAAATTTCCTCAAGCTCCCAACCCCCTCCTTGAACCCTTCTGAAAGTGACCGTTCACTGTTTTTCAAGGAACGGAGCCACAACACCTAAAAACCCTAAATTGGGTACTCACATATATATGCATATAGGTGGACACCTCAAAACGAAATATACATTCTTTAAACCCGAGAAGCAGTATTTCCTCAAACCCTAATCTTCAACCTTTCCTATATGCTAAGCGTAGTTCGTATCTTTCTCTTATGGTAAACATAGGCATTATTACCTCGTATAGCTTAGGGATGAATTAAAAACCTAAGCAAAGTCCCAATCTTCCTATTAACGTCCAATGCCCTCGGCACACTAATTGTGAGTTAAATTAAAGCAACCCCGAAAACCTAGGAGTTAAAATAAACATATAAGCTCTGAGCATCTTAAAAACCCTAGCTCGGCGAACTCTTCCTCAAGGACCCTAAAACCCTAAACTGTTAACCCTTATCCAGCAACTTCCGTACCAGCATCATTTCATAAGCATGTCATGTATTCTTGGTTTTATTTGGATCTTTCATGCATGGTCGTTTACTCGACGTTTTTACCGTGTAGTTGACGGAGTGACATACGCCCGCAAGAGAGATCAAGAGATAGCCCCAACTCACGACCCGAACAAGAACTGCCAGGCAAGCTTTCCTTACCTTGACCATGTTGAAAACCTATATGTGGGGATTATAAATATTTTGTTTGCCCACTTGCATGCTATGTTATAACAAAGCTATGTTGATATAAGGATAGTTATTCTCTATAGATGCATGCTTAGGATCCATTACCAAGTACCGTTGTAACCCTAGCACTAAGTCATCGGACATAGTAGTTCCGGTGGTATACTAGCTATATAGGCCGTAGGCCAGGCTTAGACCTGCTGTAGTACAAAAGTTATTTTACGGATGTGGGAACACTACTTTGGGAAATTGGGAGAATAAAACCCTTGGGGTGACATGTGTCACCCAAGGTGGATGTTGAGAAATGGTTTTTGAAACAAAATCAAAGTGGAGATGTTTATGATTCGGGTGGGAATAGTAAGAGGAGTTTGAGAAATGGTGTAGCATGTGTGACATGGGTGAATGGTGGGGATATGGAGTCCCTCTCGAATCAACCAAGAACCGAACCTAAGTGCCGCTAAACCAGATCCACCCCCGTACATCCACATGTCCTTTGTGGGAAGGATTTGGCTTAGTATCCCGTCAAATATTAGGATTTGGACCCGCGGGAAGTAGGGAGTATGTGACTAGGCGGTTAAAGTCCTAGAGGGCCTCTACCGCATGGCGTAGGGAGTTGTCCGACACAAAGATGAGAATAGTCCCATTTTAGGATCTGCGAGGCAGGAATAAAGTTGAGTAAAACATCTAGCGGGTCCAGTTCTAGAATGGAAACGGGCGAAATGTCTCGCTATAATATCCCTGTCAATATACGTCGCGAAATATACCCAGAGTGACTTACATCTTGTGGGTAAAACCGTACAACCTCTGCAGAGTGTTAAAATCTATTCGAATAGCCGCGTCCTCGGTTATGGACATGATCTGGCAAAGCCACACTGGTTAGACTAAGTTTTGTTTGCAAACACTGGGTATTGGGATTAAGGACGTGGGCATGACGTGCCCACAGGGTGCAATTTACGCTACAGTCTGGTAGCTAGGAATTGTTGAAGATGGTCCGTGCCGTAATACAAGGGTATTACGGACAGGACCCCGGGAAAGAGTAAAAGGTAATAGACATAGCTATCGGCCTTAGAATGGAAAGGTGGCAGGTGACGCCACATGTGATGATTACTCAAGAAATTTATACCGTTTTTCTAAATTGCTTTTGAATCTATTATGATATTGCCCACTGAAAACTTACTTTTCGTACAACTCGCAACATAGGATAGAGCTTCTTTCTTGAACTCCATTGCATAAAATATAGCCGCTATCATTTCCTGTGAGGAAAAGTTTGCGAGTACATTCAATGTACTCACCTGGCTTGTTGATATGGCCAGGCGAAGAAGAAGAGTGCTCTGACGCCGACGACAGTGACTTCGAAGGTTAGGGCGTTACCCCAGTCAGTTGCCTATGGGATAGGCATATTGACGGGCTTGTCTACGTGTTTTTATTCCGCTGCAGAACTTTTATTCGGCCAATCGGCTTTGTGTGTAACTGAGACCATAATGGCTCTGTATCTGTATAATATTCGGTAATGTATGACTATGTTATCAAGTGCTTGTGTGTACTAGCTACTGATCATGGGACTAGTACGGTAAACACAGCGATTTATCCGACCTTAAAACCGGGTACGTCACAACATGTTCAATTAATAAAGCAGGAAAAGGCCCCAAATTCAAGCCAAGAGGACTTGAACCTGGGTGGCGGGATTGTACATCCACAGATCTACTCCCCCACCCAACTGAAGTAGGCTCAATTCCTTAGTTACTTTTATTATGATTTCTTCTATACTTGTTTTAGAAGCCTAGAATCATGTATTCTTGTTACATTTTTTACAATGAAACAAGATGGGGCCTACACAACTACAGCAATGAATAAGAATTAAACAAGCCTGCATTTCAACACCCCACCCTCGCACCCTCACCCCCCCAAAAAAATAATAAATAATAAAGGGACCTGTTATATGTACTGACTATCTTTTTGGTATTCTATGGTATGAATGAATTTGATCTCGAAATTTTGCTTGTGTGCATAAAATTACATGAAATGCATCAAGAGAGGATCGATGGCCATAGGACACCAGAATATTTTGATGTTTGCCCATCATTGAATATAGGAGCAACTATAGCCAGCCAATTATACGCTCATAAAATAGTAAGGTAAGGTCTGATATAGTTTTTCTCATAACCAGTGAGTAGAGGATTTTTAAAGAAGCAACTCTAACCGGCCCGACTATACCTTAACAACATAACAAGGAAACATAAAACAAACCACATGTGTATTCATGTACTCGGTGCTTTGCATGATGATGAATGCACAATAAATAGGAAGGGTGGTATTTTAGATAACCTGTTACCTGCTGAATTTCCACGTCAATCCCTGTAAGTTTTGCGTTAATAACAGGATACCCTTGTTGCTTCGTCCATGTAGTCATCAAATCCTTGACAGGTTCACCGGTTTCCTTTTCAAGAACAGCCCACAGGTCCTCGGTTTTAGCATTTGAGTAGGCATATTTCTTTATATATGAAGCCAACCCTTTCTGAAAGAGTACAGTTTGACAAATTTAGTGTATGAGGATGCACTAGGATAACTTTGTGGAGCCAGGCAGTAACAAGAAAGAAAACTAGATTAAAAAAAAGGAGTATGAAACAATTGGCCTTTACTAAATAATGTAATTAATTAAAACTTGAGTTTCAACATATTATGCAGTGTGCAATTTGACAGATTCATGATACGATCGACAGAAGTGTCAAAGACACCTAAAGCTTACTCCCTCCATTCTTTGAATTCTAAGTGATGTTTATCCTGTGAATTTATGCATATAAGAAAATACACAAGATGACCACACATGTATGAAAGTTGTCTCTTTCTACATCATCAAATATGTTCATTTACCGAACCATCCACCTTTACTCTATATGACCAAGGAAGTATAAATGGTCTTATATGATGCTGAATGCATTAAACAAGGGCAGGGAAATTTAGGAAGAAATGACTATTTTGCCCTCAGAAAGTTAGACATAACTTACAAAGAACAACAATCTCTCCGTAAAACATCACTTACAAAATCATGTGTACCAACTAGTATGGTTGAAGATCATTGAAACATTTAATATATAGCCACGGACGAATCTAGTGTTTCCACTAAATGAATAGGGGGGAAATGATATCAGAGTGTCACTGTTTCTTCAAAGAATAAAAGAAAATGGTTCAGGGTGATTCCATACACTTTTCAGCAACACAATGAAGAAAGTAATTCTAAGTCTGGACAACAGTGAGTCAGCAAATAGATTCTGACGGAGTTTCAGGCGGAGCCAGTATCAGACCTGAAAACGCTCTGCACCAAGGTAACTCTGTAGCATGTGAACAGCAGAACCACCCTTATCATAGCTAATGGCATCAAAAATCTGATCAGCTTCATTGGCATGGTGTACTTCAACCTGAGCAACCAGGAAAACAAACAGTGAAGAGTGTGAAATGAATCACAAGCCAGCATTAGACAAGCGAAAATGTTTAAAACACCACAAGCTGAATCTGTGTTGATGCATCTACTGAAGTTGATCTCTAAAGTAAGATGTCAGGCTAAAGAGATTCAAGCATGAATTTCAATATTCCATAGACATGTCATGAAATAACAAATCAGCCAATAACGTGTTAGGAATGTGACTAACGCATTATGCATCACATTACTTACCATTGTCAAAATTTACAGTTCACAGTAGATTCTCGTAGTTCTATGACACTATAGTACGTAGCACCAACAATTTTAGAGAAAGTAATGCACAACATATCCAACCACTGCACCAGGCTATGGCACACTAGCAAACAGTGAGGTTACCTCAATAGGATGAGACTCAGCTAGTGAATCCAATTTGAGAGCGGTGGTTGTACTAACGAGAAACTGCGCCCAGATATTCCATTGTGGAAAAAAAGAATCTACTGCTAGATGGCTCATCTGTTAAAACAGAACGTCTATTCATTCAGTATACGTTGGTAACCTGATATTTAATTTTTGAACTTTGAGTCATCAGATTGATTACCCATGTAGCAAATCCCTCGTTTAGCCACAAGTGAGTCCACCATTCCATGGTTACAAGATTGCCAAACCATTGATGAGCCAATTCATGTGCCACAGTAATTGCAACCTAGACAGAATACATGTTGATGTCAATAAATAAAGGATATTTACACACAGAAGTTCTAATTACGAAACAAATTCATTATCAATTAAATGGATTACAGATGTCAAAAGATAATTTAGTTCTTTTATAAAACCTATTTAAGTATAGTAACAACACATTATTATTTAAGAAGTGAAACGTAAATGATCAAAAGTGATTTAATTAAATAACTTTCTGAGTTACGGTAGATACCTTCTGTTTGCTTGGTGCTGATGAAGACTTCTCATCAAAAAGCAAAGTTACTTCCCGGTAAGTGACCAATCCATAGTTCTCCATGGCTCTAGAAGCAAAATTGGGGATAGCAACCATATCCAACTTAGGGAGTGGGTAAGGAGTGCCAAAGTAACTAAACCATTGAGAACATTGAGAATATGAACATTTTGTGATTCTATCGAACAGCAAGCACAGCTTGACTGACTATTCATTAACATCAAATACGTTTCTTCTTTAGAAACCAAAGTTTTGAAGAAAGGCTAGGTTGTGATCATACTCTTTGTAGAAATTCAACGACTTCACTCCAACATCTAGTGCAAATCTCCCTTGATCACTCTTACCAACTTGAGTGTACACACGAACCCTCGTGCCTGAATAAAATTAAACAGACGATGAGAAGGGATAGAAAAAATGACTCATGCAACTTTGAATGGATAATGCCAAAGTAATGAGAGAAACGGAGCTGATACCTTTTGATGTTACACCCTCTACGTACTCAAACAAACCAACAACTATGGCCACTAAATAAGTTGACATAAGTGGTGATTCCTTGTAACGGAGAGTCTTGATAGGACCAGCAACTGTTGTGTTAGCTACTGGCATGTTGGACAGTGCTACAAGCTCAGATGGGACTTCAAGTGTTAGCTTGAATTTAGCCTGAAACATTGAAATAGCAACACGAGAAATATTAGAAAATAGATTTGACCTCACTGACGCTCCATGTGAACATACATGAGAGGAACATAAAGTCATGTGCTGACCAAGTAGAATATGCTTCCACATACATATATATATTCAATTTATGTTCAAACTTAAAATGTCACTTAGAGTACCAAATAGTAGATCAAACAACTCGGGTGGCAGAATCTGATCACTGAGCACTGCATCATGCTATCATAATCACCTTGAATGCAGGCTCATCCCAGCAGGGGAAGCATCGCCGGGCAGCCACAGACTCGAACTGCGTCACCGCCATGTTTCTAGTCTTACCCTTATACTGGTACTTACTGCAATATGGCACCACAAAAGCATGAATAGCAGGAAAAAAATTAATAACAATGTCGTGCACAAATTGCTCAATTAAATCGTTTTCTTAGCAAATAAATCATAACACTAGAACGACTCCATAGTGAATTCCCAAACCACATGCTCGCACAAGAAGTCCTCAGAATTCGTAGCAAGTGCATTGTTGGCAATGGCCAGTGATCAACTGATCATTAATCTTCGCGGCACAGGTGAGTATAGAAAACCAGCAGTTCAAATTTTCCCCCTTTTGTCTACATCACTATAATTTGGTTTAGATGATCACAAACTGGGGTTTGTTGATCATGACATACGGTAGAAATACCAACAAAGGTAAATGTGTCAGAAATTAAGAACTCATACCTGCTATAGAAACCCCTCATCTGGTCGTTCAGCGTGCCGTTGAAGTCCATCGTGAGCACGCCCTCGCCCAGCGGCAGCTGCTTGGCGAACCCGAGCACCAAGATTTCATCCTCCTTGAAGAACACCACCTCCGTGGGCGCCAAATCCTGCGAACCAACCAAGAATGGTGAGATTGTCGCCCGAGGGATTAACAGGGCAGCGCTTTGACAGAGCTTTTCTTCTCTTCTTCTTGTTACCTGGAAGCGGATGGAGGTGCGGTTGACGGAGAGGTCGGCGGCGTTGAGAACGAGGAAGCGGGTGGGCGCGGTAACCGCGACGGCGACGGCGACAGAGTCGGAGAAGGTGCAGGCGACGAGGTCGGGGCGGAGGCGGAGCTCGTAGCGGCGCGGCGCGGCGAATCGCGGGAGCCGCGCCTGGCTGCGGAACTGGCCCGCCGAGCCGGCCGCCATCGCCGGCGCGGGCGGCGCGAGCGCACGGTGGCGTGCCTCGAGATTCGTGCCCTGCGTGCGTGCATCGCGCTGGGTTTAGCGCGAGGGACGAGAAAGATGAGGCGAGCAAGCAAAGCAAAGAGGGAGGAGTGAGCGGGTTATAACGGTCCCGTCAGCAATTAACCCCGGATTAGGCAACGGTGACAGTGGAAGATGAAATTACTAAAACCGGATTACCGGTAGAAAGTCCATTGAGATTTCGTCCAATACCGATCGACCGAGATTAGACATCGGATTCGCCTTTTATAGTTCTAGATTGAGACTTAATAAAATAGGCCCTCTGTTTGTCTTACTTGAGTTATCACTGTTTAAGCTTTTTTTCTTTTTGATAAAAACACCGTTTTAAGTTTAAAACATAACAACATATGTCCCCGTAGGAGAGATAAAAAGTAATGAAAGTTATAAACCACTCTTAAAGACCGCACGTCCTCATATCACCACAAAAGGAGGACACATGCTGAGCGTTGTGTCACAGTTACAGCCTCAATATTGACAAAGTCCACTCTAGTCGTCAGCACCAAAGCACACTGCCACTTGCAAATTACCAGACACCGAAGATAATAGTTTGGGTCGGCAACATCCCTTGAAGCAGCAAGGACATCTAGCTGCACTGCCCACTCTCGGGCTCGTCACGGAGTACTAAGAAGATCGATGTTATCAGTGTCATGGATCCAAGAGAAGCTCTTGCGCCAGCAAAGATTCATGAGCACCGCAGGATCACCGTACGCCCGTGGAGATTGGGACCAGTGACTGGGCCTCTTTGAAGGGAGGTTGATGATCTCCACAAACCACGGAAGGCGTAGCTTGCGAACACAAATAGCAGCAGTTGAGTTGTGCATGGAGAAAGTGACACAGCAAGGACCGACACACCGTCATGGATAAAGTTGCAAATCTGAATAAGACGTCACCGTCATGAGCCCAAGACAGCCGGCCACCAATGACTTGTTATTGAAGTTCGCCTGAAGACACTCAAGCACAATGAGCACGACGCTGGTGAAGACAACGATAACAATAAGCCTCTCGAGCAGTCGCATGTCTTTCTGTTATGTGCTTCAAACATTATGTCGAACTAAACGCCACTAAGGCAACTACATGGATTTGTACAAGGCGGAGAGGAATGAAGGAGCGATGAAGAGGAAACACTGAATAGAGAGCTCGGAGCTGCGGCAAACAAGAGGGAGGACAGCGAATATAAGGGGAAGAAATTGTTCAATCTCATAGAAGTTGTAAACGATTTATTTTGGTTAGCACGTCTATCTTGAGACATTACAATTGTTCCAACACGTGCAGTTTTGTCTACTTTAGGCGTTTTAAGAGACCACATTTTAGAAAGTGATTGCTAGCAAAAATATTTTAACTTGTTCGTGTACACATGTAAAGGATTTCAAAGGAAAAAAAAAGCTAACATGAAAAGAAACTATCTGTAGGAATATAAGGTCAGAGAGAGGA
Organism: Stipa capillata; assembly: GCA_019208055.1. Taxonomy (NCBI): domain Eukaryota; kingdom Viridiplantae; phylum Streptophyta; class Magnoliopsida; order Poales; family Poaceae; genus Stipa; species Stipa capillata. The sequence continues at coordinate 11,034 of JAGXJF010003003.1, forward strand.
GTAGGAACGCGTAAATAATTGCATCCGCAACCCATGCACACCACTCTTTTCGAGGAGAAGAAAACGACTGAATTTAGCACCATCTTTAAAATTAAACTTGACGGTTGATTTATTTTAAGAATACAGGACCATAATCATATAAGTTGGGTTCTGTTACACAAGAAAAGATAATCTGTATGATTTATGTTATGACCTTTTTTTTACACATTTGAAGACCCATTTAAGAGGTCTTATACATGAAAGTTGAGATCTTCCGGACAGTGTCATTTTGGACATGGATCTGATCTGTAAAGCATAATGCTGAACACCAAGTTTTATTATATTATATTTGTGAGACTAAGTAAAATTCTATTTTCATACCTTCAATTAATCTCAGTATCCATAGACATATACATAGCCAACGAATATATCCAAATCTACCATGTAACATAGACTACGGCTCGATAAAAGTACAAAGTCAAGTGGTAGATTTAGTTCAGACCATACGATGAAATTAAAGTGACGGTAGTCCATTTTACGTGCAACCCAACCATCCCAGGCTAGGAGAGGCAGGAGTAAGGACTCTTCGCCCGCAGTAAGTTAGGTGGGCTGGTTTGATGACTGGCTCACCTATTACTTATGACTAGCTAAATACCGGTGTGTTGCTATGGAATAACATAAAAAAAATAGAGTTATTAATCAAACATTGTATTTTATGGACACATGTGTCAAGCATTACGTGCAATAGAATTGTGTCAAATATTGATGTCTTTTTCCTACTTTCTCCCTTTCTAACGACCACTATGCATCACTCCAGCAGTTTTATGGCCGACGTCTTTCTACTATTTTCTCGTGGGCTCTTTATCAGCTGCGAGATGAGTTCAGTGAGCTCCAGCCACCACCCCGGGTATCCACAGAGAACCTCACAATGACAGTAGCGACTCACTCTGTTCATAAAATAGAGTGACACTTTTATCAATGCCTTTAGAAATCGAGCATCTGCGAGGAGGAGAGACAAGACAGAGACCGTAAGGCTATGGAATAATTAGTTTTATTTTTCTATTTTTGGGAGTAAGGCTAGTTTTAGTTTTGTTGTTCCGAGAATCAAGGATTAGTAGTCAGTTTATTTTTCTTTTTTGTGATTAAGGCTAGAGTTAGTTTTGTTATTGAGATAATCAAGGATTAGTTTTTGTAATGTTAATCTTTTGTGAGGAGAGGAGATGTGGATGAACCACCACCACCAACTCCTATATTATATAGTAGAGATACATTTATACAGTATGTTTCTCCGTTGATCATGTAGGCAAAGCTAAATGCTGTAGTTACTTAATTAATGTGCAGACCTATTGCAAATAGGTAAGCTTACTTGCATTTAAAAAAATCATTTGAATACTTCTCATTTTCATCATGCAGCTCCAGTTTCGGGAACAAAGTTATGACTGAAATCGGTTACTTCAGAAAAACAACACCATCACCACTAATTAGTTCAAGGATTAAGATAACAGATAGCTTCCAAACATGTGTTCTTAATATTTTTATTTAAAAATAACACAAGGACAATTCAAAGAAAAGAAAACAATATGTTTTCTTGTTTTCCTGAGATGTGATAAAGAAAGAAACCAATATAGTTTTCCTGTTTTCCTGAGAACGTGATTAGGAAAGAAACCAACAACTGGTTTTGAGAAGAAAAAATTCTTTGCTAACTAATTTCTAGCAAATCAAGGTACGGATGATGTGGCTGGCTGTAGACTCTTCATTCATCAAAATTCAAAATATATGGCAATAAAAGTACAAAATCTATGGCAACAAAGTTATCGGGTGGCACATTGCAAAATCCCAGACATATGGTTATATGTCAATTATTTTATGTTTGGTTACCTTTTTTCCAGATATATATGACACCATAATATTTCTTGACAAACGCCTCCGCAGATTCACCCTCCAGTGCTACCATAGCGTGAAGAACGTAACATCTCGAGCTACCTGCATCTCACCAAGTAAGATCTTGAGCTGCTCTAGCCTCACCGACTGGAAGCCATCTGCAAGATAAAAAGAATAGACAGGGAGCGGTGCTTTCCGGGGATACGCTCTACAGCGCCTTGGAGGTGGATGCAAACTCCAAGATTTGTTAAGAAGAATTGGCAGGACGCTGCACTGGAGGCTTGGTGGTGAGAAGAGCAGGTGTTCGTAATTTTGTTCGGAACAGAAAGTACAAAAAAGCAATATGTTTTCCTAAGAACGTGATGAAGAAAGAAACGAATGAGTTTTTCTGAAAACGTGATTAGGAAAGAAACCAATCGGTTTTTCTGTTTTTGTGAGCACAAGATTAGAAAATTTTGTTTTTGAATACCAGTATTAATCTGTTTTTGTGAGCACAAGATGAGGAAAATCTATTTTTATTTGTTGGTTGTGAAGGTGTGACACCACCATAGAAAGTGTGACAACACCATCACCACCAATTAGAATATTATATATAGTAAAGATATTTTCTTATTTAAATTTTTCCAAAAAATAGTAAAAATAGTTTATCAATCATGTTTAGCAAAAAAATATGTAATAGAATATTTTTCTAACATCCTATAACATAAGAACAAAAATGTTTCATTAGTTCTTCGGATTTGTTCCACCCTTCATTGAAAATGTTCATGTATACTCAAATAAAAATATTCGGACCACTCTGAATTTAGTTCCAGTAGAACCCAAAAAGTATTCTATATATGAAAATATTTTCCGAATTATGTTTTATCATCCATAAAAAATATCAATATATTCCAGAAATATGTTCACACGATCCGGGCGAGAGTGTTGTGCGGTGGTTTTTTTTATCTCCGGCAACGAGCGGGAGATACGAATTCCGTTCCAGGCCGATTGAGTTACCGGGTATCTTTACTCTTATAAAGATGTCAATTGGTGGCGGCAGTCGGTCTACTTTCGACATATCACAATTTAGACCTGACAGAAACGGTTGAAATGAGAATGGGTGTGGATGATCTAATATAGCATAAACAACAGTATAATCTTTTTAAACATATAGTATATATATATTTTTAATCCGTAGTAACTTAGGGGCATTGTGCTAGTCATGTGAAGGACAGAAAAACTCGCACCAACAGTATTACTCCGTCACATCATGTGACACACGCAGTGCATAAACAAGTTGGCAATCGAACAACAAGATTGATAGAATGTCGTGGGATACCGCACCTCGCCGTGGGACGCCATCTTCCGGCCGCGGCCGGCCGCCGCGGCCGTGGTCGCGACGCCACCACCGCCGCCGAGGAGCACCACCACCACCAACACGGCCACGGGCAGTGCTGCTCCGGCGCCGGCACGGGATGGAACCATGGATGATGCGACCATGCACGTACACGATCGAGCGAGCTGCTGAGCCGCAAGCGCGCTCCTTTGTGTTGGCAGCAGTGGATCGAAGAAGAAGCCTTGCACTAACTGACTGGGGCGGAGAGGACGGGGCCAGCCACTCGTGGCGGTATATATATAGCCGTCGGACCAGCGCCGTGAGGTTGACCGGGGAAAACGTCAGCCAGAGAACACGTCAGGTGTATGCGTGATGGGAAGATAGCGTTGGAGGATCGTGTGAACGGCAGACAGATGCGCCCAGCCGAGTGACTGATTAATCGAACCTGCAGGACGCTGCTCATTGTCAGCATGCAACGGGCGCGTGACGCGCTACGTTTTGTTGATGCAGTTATTACACCTCTTGTCCTCGGCCCGACGGCCGCCGGCGGTGAGATCATCGTCGACGCTGGGTTCGCAATGATCTTGAATGTACAGTTAAAATCACACTGCCAGCTGATTCTCTATTACTTCGTCGTTCTAGACGGCAATTTACGGTCTTTGTATTTTCCGATTACAAATAAAAGAGAGGCACACATGCGCACGCAGCAACATGACAGTCATAGACTGGCCAAAGCTCCACGAGTACAACTCAACTCAGCTGCAGTTGAACGATGGATGGTGGCCTTGTCGCCGAGTAGCCTGGCTACTACTGCCTGTTGTTACCTGTGTATGCATCAGAAACTCTTTCCCGGACCTAAATTCGTTTGGATCCTACGTTTCTCTGTCCTTAGAAACACCTTTTAAAAGCTGTGAATTTTTAAAAATTCATAAATATTCATCATTATATATATATATATGTATGTATACATATATATATATAATTTGATGAAAAATATCATCATTTGTATCCTGAAAAAGAACAATTTAAACAATGAATACTAATGTACTTCAAGGTGAAAATTTTACCTTTTTGATGCAAGACGTATTATAAGTATGCATGTTATATCAAGATGAATATCTATAAATATTTTTTTTTCCGAAGGATGTTTCTGAGGAGAGACCGGGTCTTTCAAATCTGCTTCTAAATGTGCGATTATTTACTGAATAGAGACCGAAACCAAAGACAACACAAGGTATCAACTGCAGGTAGGATTGGGTCGTAAGAAGATCTATGAGGATATTTCCCGTTCTGTACTAGTAACATTTTCTGAACAGGAATGCTATGAACTCATATGAAACTTTTCTAGGCCGGGTGGACAAAAAGATAGAAGAGTATTTGCAGGTGTTAATTCAAGAGCATTGGTCATTCTTATTTGTTGACTAAAACTATAACACACATGATATATAGTGCTCAATACAAAATTTTATTTTAGTGTCGATGATGGCCCCCAAAGGTGAGACAAAAGTAGTTGAAATTGCATGAAAGAGAGGGTGAAAACGGGATATATAATTCATGTCCAATCCAATATTGTACTCCAAAAGCAATCCGCATGGGTCGCCATCTTTTTAGATCCGTGTCCACATTCAGCATATCTGTATTCATATTTGAACAAAAAAAATCATAGGATGCGGGACAAAACATATCCACTCTGTGTGGGACAAAACATATCCACTCTGTATTCATATCGATAGGATCTCTAGAAGATATCCATTAAATTCGCAGAATAGATATCCGATAAAATATCACATCCTTTGATACTCTCTTATATAATATAAATTTTTGAAGTTTGATACATGTATTATACATAATATAGTTGAAAGATGTGTTGTTTGACAATAAGGTGTAGAATACATTATCCTATATATGGTCATAAAATTGGGTATACAAAATCGTAGTTTTGATAAAAATAGCATTAGATAGTAAATTCTTGTACATGACAAAATGTCGGATCATAAATTATTGTAGAAATATTTTTTTTGTACAAAATATCGTAAAATCAGAGAGCATAGAACAAGCTATTCTACACGTAGGAGTAGAACATCGTGGTTGATGTAGTTAATTGTGATAGATGAATATCCAGCTTGTTGTACAGTTGACTCTTACGTTTAGTATAGTTACACATTCTCTTTATGGGGGTGGTTAATCTACGGCCAACTGTTGTCACAGTCACTTGCGACACCACCCTCCTAAGCTGTCGGAACATGCATTCCCACCCCCACCATGTGCTACCTTTCCTCTCTCCCCCTCTGCTCCCGTCCCCTTGGCATTCCAGATATGTCTCTAGCGTGGCTACCGTCGCTGGCTAGTGATGGTGTCATCCTCACCGCAACCAAGGATGATCATAACAATGAAGAGAAAAGGACAATTTTCAACTAATTTTGAATGAGCTTTCAAAAATTTGGCGATGCATTTTAGAAAATAGAGCTTTAAAAAAAACCTAGACCAAGCTTTCCACTACATCAAATCTAACTTTTGAAAATTCATGGGTTTCAACCACAATTCAACACAAACTTCCTAAAATCTGAGCTCTCTACTACATGGATCCTAGCTTTCAACAATTTCGCATTACAGGTTTCAACCCACCAAAAGGATCCCCAGATCTAGTTAAAATAAAAAAAACCCCCCTAGATGACCACCCCTACCTCCTCCCACCGAGGTGGCCGGCCATGGCGGAGTTTTAGGCAGCAGCGGTGACTACCCGCAATAGCACATTATTTTTCCCCGACGGTGGAGAAGGAAAGGAGAAGAGAGGAGAGATGACGTCCGACATGGCCATGCCAGAAGCGGCGGCGGATGGCGGTGCCCTCGTCAGGAGAGCGTCGAAGGTGGCGTAGCGGCTCCCCTATGTGTGGCGTGTGGTACTTTGTGGAGGAGAGAAATGAGGCATGGAGGAAGTCTTGGGAAGAAATCAGGAAGATGGTAAGGAAGTTGAGGAGTGAGTATGTGTTCCACACAAATTGTTGGTGCGGTTATAAGAGCTTTCGTGCCAGGCGATCATTCGCTAGACAATTTTTTTCATTTTTATGTGCCTGCGCCTTGGTATATTTATTTTCAACACGACTCCATCTCTTTTCCGGCACATGCCTTGTTCCAAATAATCCCGATTTGTATTTATATCCAATTTGTCCGTATCTAGCTTTGATCTGAGAAAAAAAACTGGGATATGTTACGCGGAGAGCATTCTTCATCTGAACCCGCGCCGTTTGCACTCGGGCTTTTTTACGATATCTTTTGTTGAAGTAATATAAGGGGGTGTTTGATTGAGCTTTAGCTGTGGCTTTATCTGCTTATAAGCCAAAAACTCAACCAAATACCAAAATGCTAAAACATGCTTTTAGAAAAGCACCTCCAAAACCAGTGTAGAAATAGAAAGCACCTCAAGAAGTGCTTTTCGAGCTTTTGCGGGATGATATTTTGAACTTGCCCCTAGAGTTGATGGGTAATTAACCACGTTTGCCACTGGATATAAAAACGAACCGGTAGCCTGCTGCACGGCCCGAACACCCCCACCCCACCCTCGTCCCCTTTGCCCTAGGGTTCTTGTCCCGCAGCCAAGGCCACTGTCGGCCTCCCCGACCAGCCAAGCGCCGCCTCCCTGCCCCGACCACCTCCCTGTGCGGCGAGCGCCGGCTCCCCGCCTCACCTACCTCCCCATGCCCCGAGCGCCGCCCGCCGTGCACCACCTCCCCGATCCGCCTGCCTCCTCGACCCGCTTCCCTGCCCCGATCGCCTCCTCGTTTACCGAGCGCCACCTCCTCGTCAGCCGAGCTAGCCGCCTGCCTCCCCACCTCCCCGCCTCCCCGCCTGCCGAGCGTCGCCTTCCCAAGCTCGTCCCACCGCCTGTCTCCGTCCCGGCCGAACTCGTCCTCGGCCCACATGAACTCTTCCCTTCCCTGTCGGATCTGCTCCTCCGCCCGTTCGATGCTGATGCCCGAGGTCCTCCTCGATGACCTCGTCCTGCCGGAGCTCCTCCTCGCCTGAGGTCCCCGACGACCTCCTCCCCGATCTGCTGGTCCTAGGCGCCGGCCACCCTGCGAGCGCCTCCTCGCCCCGCCTAGATCCGCACGCGGACGTGCCCCAGGAGCAGCTCGAGGACCCGCCCTCCCCGAGCAACCACCTCCCCAAGCGAGCTCCCCCGGGCAGCCCTCCCCGACGAGCTTGTCCACGTGTGCCGGCCAGCCCTCTCCAATTTGTTATTCATGTTTTTTTGGGGGTGTTTGGTTGGTTATAGCTGTGGCTTTCTCTGCTTATAAGCTAAAAGCCTAACCAAACACCAAAATGCCAAAACGTGCTTTTAGAAAAGCACCTCCAAAACCAGTGTAGAAGTAGAAAAGCACCTCTTCGAGCTTTTGCGGGATGATATTTTGAACTTGCCCCTAGAGTTGATGGGTAATTACCCACGTTTGCCACTAGATATAAAAACGAATCGGTAGCTTGCTACACGGCCCAAACACCCCCACCCCACTCCTGTCTCCTTCGTCCTAGGGTTCTTGTCCCGCAGCCAAGGCTATCGTCGGCCTCCCCAACCCACCGAGCACCCCGACTAGTCGAGTGCCGCCTCCCTACCCGATCGCCTCCCTATGCGGCGAGTGCCGGCTCCCCACCTTACCTGCCTCCCTATGCCCTGAGCGCCGCCCGTCGAGCATCGCCTCCCCGACCCGCCTGCCTCCTCGACCCACCGAGCGCCACCTCCCCGCCCCGACCACCTCCTCGTCTACCGAGCACCACCTCTCGGCCCGCCGAGCTAGCCGCCTACCTCCCCGCCTGCCGAGCGCAGCCTCCCCAAGCTCATCCCACCGCCGGTCTCTATCCCGGCCAAACTCGTCCTCGTCCCGCCTAAACTCTTCCTTTCCCTACCAGATCTGCTCCTCAGCCCGCTCCGCCGCTAACGCCCGAGGTCCGCCGAGGCGGACCTCGTCCCGCTGGAGCTCCTCCTTGCCTGAGGTCCCAGACGACTTCCTCCCAGATTTGCTGGTCCCAGGTGTCAGCCACCCCGCGAGCGCCTCCTCGCGCTCGCCCGGATCCGCATGCGGACACGCCCCAGGAGTAGCTCGAGGAGCCGCTGCTCACAGTTCGATTAGGCCAGTGCACTACTTGCGCCTGCAGCTTCAGCTTTAGGCAGAAACTGAAAGCCTGCAAGTTTGATAAGGCTTAGTGCACCCACAATGGAAGCCAAATATCATTGCTAAATGTGAAATTTGGCTTTGGCACCGGTGCTGCAACGCTGTGAGATCGTTGCAAAATCATAAAAACTGGGAACTGGAGCAGCTACTTGCTCCGGTGCCAATTTTGGTTGCGCGTTGGACGCCACAATATCTTGCTGGAGCAATATATGTGCTTGACGATGCTAAGGATATAGATGGAGAGGAGCATGGTTGCAATGATGCTGCAGCTCCTGCCGAATCCACAATGACGACTTCATCTCCTCCTCTGTCCTCCCACCAAAAAAAGCTCCCCCGGCCTTGATCTCGAGGAATTATTTTGTTTCCTTGCTTGCCTCCCCTCAAAGCAACCTCCTTTTCTTCCTTGGCTTACTGCCTCCTAGCGAGGAAATGATGTGAGTGGGTGGCTTATAGCGAGCTAGGCAAGCAGGAGGAAAACTTGAGAGAGGAATTTCTCGGGAGACAGGCGAGGAACAGAGAGGAATTTTTATTCTTATTTTATTTACTATACCCTACTTTTTAGAAGGATTTGGTGTCACCACGCTAGAAATAAATTTGGAATTTGACATTGATGCCAAATGATAATTATGTGACAAATTTGACCATATCAACGTTGTGGATGCCCTTAGCGGCTTAGCGCAGTACTTGCACTTGCAACTTAAGCTTTGCATCAAATGAAAATCGGCTTTTGAGTGCTGTTTTACGCAAAACAAGAAATGCACCACGATGCTACGCTTACGAAAAAATGCGAATTCCACTTAGGCCTCGCTTGAAAGCCCCGAAAAATATTACACCCGTAAAGAGTTTACAATGGTATTTTATTAAATATGAATGAAATTAAACTCCATGTTAGATTATTGTTTGGGAGAATTACATCTGGAGGACTCACGGATGCCATGCACCATCCTCACTGTGTCGCCCGAGACATTGGAGAGCCTCCAGATCAGGTGACACGTGTTAGTGCCTCATGGGCACTTGTTGAAGTCGAACTCGTCCCCTGCGCTCGCACCGTTGCACCTCCACCGAGCGCCCTTCTTCACCACCAGGAATCGCCGTTGCTAGACCGGCGACAGTGAGGCATGCTATGTAATGCTTCTTTTGGAGGAGATGATGGTCGGGGACTTGGTCGGAGTCTTCAACGTCAGCGGGAGAGGACAACATAAGATGTTTGGGACGAATCTCTTGACTTGCGAGAACTACGCGCGGGAGGCGGACTTGGCCAAAATGCTCACCATCGTAGGTATCGACGGCTTCGATGGGGTCTTTGATGCCGTCAGGGCTGAGATCTTGGTCAGGTCTCAGTGACGCCAACACGGATGCTATCGGAGCGCTTGCACGCTACCGAACGGATCTAGCGACGAAGGAGCTCAGCCTCGGTAGCCCTCGTGCGGAGGCCGCAAGGCGTCGGATGCACGGAACGGTTGCAAGACGACAAGATGGAAAGCGGATGTTACCGTGAACAATGAGGAGGCAGTGGTATGCCGTGGACCGGGAGGGCACCATCAAGAGTTTGTTGCCACAACCACCGCCACTCATGGTAGATAAAAGTCCGATGTTTGTTGGATTAGAAATGAGATCACCTCAGGCCCCATTTGGCAAGAATGTAAATTCTCCACTTGTAAACATTTTACACTTATAATTTACTTATCATCACATAAACTTCTGAATACAAGTATAATTTGATTCACCTGTAAAATAGCGTTTGGTAATCGGCTCTCTCGCTCATCCAGAAAACCTGACCCGCTTCGGCGAGACCTCCGGCGGCTCCTCCTCAGGCGGTGGCATGGGGTCTGCGACAGCTATGAGGATAGCACCTTCTTCGACGAGGCCACCGCCATGGCGCTGCCGTGCCTCCAGCCAAACGACACCAGTGCGGGCGTGGGTAGCGATGCAGGGCGGCCGCCTTCCTTCGCTACCTCGCTGGCCAAGTTGCCTGCACGGCTTGCTCCTCGTCGGTGGCCTCGCCCCTCCTTGACTACGCCTGGCTGTCGCCTGCCTCCTTGGTCGTCATCATGCCCGGGAGATGCCAGATCTATGATGAGAGCGAGCGTTTGCACCACTGATCGGCATCCTTGCTGATGAGCCGCATGCGGGAGAAGGGGGGCGCGGGCGGAGCAGCCGAGGGTGAAGGGGCTGCCTCCAATCCTCTATCTGCGAGGCCGCCTCCACGCCTTCCCTCGACCTCGCCGCCATGCCTGCCCCTCCCTTCCCCTCCTTCGTTGACGCTGTCGCCGCCTTGACTCCTCCTTCCCCTCGCTAGAGCTCCTGTGCGGGCACTACGGCGCCACGGGGGGCCTCTTCCGTGGCGCGGAGTCTGTCGTCTACGCCTACTGCAAGTCGCCTTCTGCAGTGGCGGTGGCTATTCGCCTCGCTCGGGCTCGACGGATTACCCCTGCCGGGAGGGTCGAATGGAGGGGCGGTGAACGAGCGCAGCTGCCGGAAGGGTGGAACAGAGGAGGAGCGCCGCCGCGGGAAGGGTGGATTGGAGGAGCGCCGCATCGGGTTGGTGGAGCGTCGGGGAGAGTGCCGCTGCCGGTCGGGAGGAGCGTCAACCTCGGGCTCGGGCTTGGATTAGAAATAGAAGGTCAGGAGGGGTGTTTTGTTTTATCGGTGTAATAAACAAAATGTCATTTTTAGGCCGGCCCAAAACCAGACATCTAAATAGGCTTTTGCAAAACAGGCTGAATTATTTATGTAGGCTGTAACTTACACTGATTTATGCTTCAAAACCGGTCTTCTAAACAGGACCTCAGGGTGTTTTCATTTACAGGTGTAATTAGAAAAGCGAGGGAGGTGAGCTGACTCAAAAACTGGTCATGAAGCATCCACTTTCAACACGCGCCTAACTATTTTACGGGCCTGTAACTTACAACCGGATTGGGCCGACAACCGGCTATCCAAGCCGGGTCGTAAACGGGAGAGAGAGAGAGACTCGTGGAAAACAGCGGCGGCGGTGAGGGGGCAGGCAGGAAGGATGGTGTTTGGCCGGAGCAAGTCGTCTACGTCCACGCCGTCGCCGGCATCCGCCGCATCGTCGGCTGCGGCGGCGGCGTGCTCGGAGCTCCGGGCGGCGTACCACGAGTGCTTCAACCGGTGGTACGCGGAGAAGTTCGCCAAGGGGCAGTGGCACAAGGACGACTGCGTCGGCGAGTGGAACAAGTACCGCGCCTGCCTCGAGGTAAACCTAGATCGCCCACATCCTCCTCTCCCGTATCCTCGTCAACCATGGCTCACTCTCCTTGCTTGCCGTTTCGATTCGATCAATTGTTCGCTATACGCGCGCTAGAGATCCCACCGTTGCGTACCTCGTTTTCTTGGTTCTTGGATGCCAAGATGTTCTAATGGCATCCCTGAGATGGTATCTTCCAGAGATAGGAATGCTTGATTGCGCTGGTACTGTAAGTTAGGCTGGGATTATTCTAGGTAGGTATAGATTTCATGGCGAGGTTTAGAGATGCTTTCTTAGATGGTGGTTGCTAGATGGCGCTGATAGCTTCTCAGATTGGGGTAGCTTAAGGTATTTTTTCTGGGGAGAATCTTCGGTGTAAGAACTCATGGTGGCTACTTGTTATGTTGCTCATGATCTGGAGTCGGATTGCGTTGAATTAATAGCTGAATTGTTGTGTTACAAATGTGTGATTTGTGCTATTGTGTGGGGTGGCAATCCTCATGTTGCAAATGTGGGATCAGTGCTATCGTGTGCATTGGACAATTCAGAGAGCTTGCGTGTACAAGCGATGTAGGCTGATGCAGATGTTGTTTCTTATTATGCATTCTTCAACCCAAAAAGTGTATTGCCCTTGTATCCAGTTTAAATAGTTGAAAGCAATTGAGCTTGGAAATACTTTGCTAGTTTCATCGAATTTGCATGGTGAAGCAGTTCATTGGTATCCTGGTTCCTGGAGGAGCTCAGCCTGTTGACAGGTAACCAGCATTGGGACATGGGACCTTCAAAGATCATTTACAATTACAAGCGTCTTCCTGCTCAGTGACTGGGTGCTGCCAGGCTGTTTTCGAGCCATGTATTGGTCATAACCGGTGCAATGCTGACTAAGAATTTGAGGCATGGTGCTTGGTGCCCGGGGACTGTGAACCCGGCCAAAAAAACCAGTCATTTCCCAGCAAAAATCACCATGATCAACTCCTTTTCTCAAAGAACTCTGTCATCTCACAGGCATTTAGGTTTAGATTCTGTGAACTTTTTATGTTGCTTGTTTCTGCTTAACTAATGGCTCATCGCTCGGTGCTTTATTGTTTCCAGGAACATCTTGAAGACAAGAATCTCAGGCAAATCCTACTGGAGTCAGAAACTTCTACCTATTTCGCGCAGCTTGATGCTGATTCTTCATCAGGACAAGGTCCCACCTCTACAAAATGACAGTATAGGGTTAACCACATGTTCGAGTTTCACTTTACTCGATCAAAATTAGGAGACCCTTGGTAGATTGAACCAAAAATTCCTTGTATTTTGGACACATGTTATGCCCCTGTTTCATGCCGCAATTTAGCGCTGAAGATTAAAGTTGTAAAGTTTTCCAGGATCAGATTGTACTCAACATATCAAATCACATGTACCTTTATATACTCGAGCGATCAATAGTTAGTAAACATTCGGCAGCTCTGGTTCTGGAATTAGGAGAGTAGATCAGCAAAGAACTGTCGAAGTTCCAGAATACTATGGGTGTGTTTGGTTTTAACCCAAGTCTATCCTACCAAAAATTTGGCTTTTGGCCAAGGTTTTACTTGTCCATGATTTGGCCAATGTTGATAAGAAAAATGAACTAGGATTGGCAAAAGAACATTGGCATGCAAAAAATTGACAGTCATCCAAACAATGACCAAATTTTTTGTCATGACCAAAAAATTGGTATGGTAGATTTTAGTCACCAACCAAACATACCCTGTGTTTCATGTATGAAATTGCTATGATGCCCTTGAGCATAGTCTCTCTCTTTTTTCTTTTCTTTTTACCTTTCTTTGTTTGAGAGGGCAATTGAGCAGAGCTGCTAGAGCTTCTATGTAATCTTCCAAGACTTAACCTTCAGGAATCTTGGTAGTGTTTTTTAGGATTCTATAAGTCATAACAGTGAGTTAGGGGCTGGTGGCAAACAAATCACTGAAAGCTACTAATTCACAGAATCTTCCTGGCAATCAAGCTACCTTTCCTCTCCACTCTCCAGAACCAGAATTCCTTGTGATCATTCACGGCCAAGAAAACCAAGAACTCTCGGAAGAGCTGCTGCTGCTTCTTTTACCTTCTCTGCGGCACGTTGGTGGCTCTGGCGGACAACCTTTATTGTCGCTCCTGTCGTCGTCGCCTACCACCTGACGCTGGCACTGCTGTTCTGTGGGCCTGTGGCCTTACTGCTGTACCCCGGAAGAGAGACAAGGTGAGGCAGCAAATACATCTGAAGCAGACTACATGATACCCCATCACCATGTAGATATATTATCGTACTGTTTTACAACTCTGTTGATGATCATGAATGCGTTTGTATATTTGGATACTCCAAGATGCAATTGTACAAGCAATTAAACAACCAGTACAGACTGGAGAATTCAGGATAATGTCGATGTACACTCGCACTAAACTGACTTGTTACAATTATTGAACATATTTATCTGAAATGTTCTTTTTCGAATCTTTTGTACGTTTCGCGACCTAGATCATCGTCTTCTGCTGAATTAATATTGTTGTGGCTACAACCCCCAGAGGGATGCAATTATCAGAAACACCTGTTTGGTGGGGAAGTACTTCAAAACAATCTTTCGAAATTCATAGAACAAAAAACCCATCTTGGAATCTTCGCATCAAAATCAAAATTTCCCTGTAAAAAGAGTTCACAAGAAGATAAGAGCTTGAGAAGCAAGGATATGCTTGTGATAATCAACACATCGAAGGTACTTGTGTCAGAAATACAAACAGCTTGGAGATAGTTAGTTCTGAATGTCAGAAATAAGAATGTTTATGTTCTAAAATAATTTATACTAGATTTCTATTCAGATGCTAAATAATTTTCAGAACTATTGCCATGCTAACGTTCAAATTTATGGAAGTTTCAATTGAATTCTTTCAAAAATGGATTGAGCAAACCATATAATAATGTACTTTAGCTGAATAATTTCTGAATCTCAGATTACTTACTAGTTACAATTCAAATCACTGTCTCCATGTTTCCCGCTCTTGGTAGCAAATATGTTGTTCTTGATACTGCAACAACTTTGCGAACTGAAAATAATTGCAAATGGAATGCATTAGCATTTCAAATAGAATTCAACACTAATGATCATGAGTTTGGACAAAAAGTACCTGAGATGCTTTGAGATCAAGTTCATCCCATTCAAAAGATGGATTTGTACCTTCAACAATCCCAGCACCAGCATAAACCAAGGTGCTATGACCCTGGAACAAGACGTGTATGTAACTATGCTTCTTAGGATAAGGAAACAACATGGGCAAGGTTGGCAAAAACATTGCAGATCCCAATTGTACAATATACATAGTTTTACTTACTTTTCCAAGCAATGCTGATCTAATCCCAACAGCAAACTCACTTTCAGCTCCTCCAAACCAACCAACAGGTCCAGCATACATTCCACGGTCAAAAATTTCTGTAAGAACATCAGAAGATAGCATTTCACACATCACCATCAATAAAATTTGATTGCTTCAACAAACAAAATTAATACATAATACCAATTGCATGTGTTAGTTTGAAGATCACATTGTAGCCAGAATTCAGGCACTTACCATAATCTCTTATGAATTGTCGCGCCTCTTCAGTGGGCAAAACCACAAACAGCTGGGCTTGGATGAAGGGCATTTAGGATGTCAAACTGCAATGCCCAACACATACAGTCAAGATTGTACTCTATTAGGACTGACCAAAGTTTCTAACAATCCAGGACAAAGGGGAAATAATCCAAATAGTACCAACATATGCAAACTGATAAATAATGGCCTGAATCATCAATTACCTCGTCGTCTTCGTTCCTTAATCTTGCTGCTAATTGAGCTGACAAGTGCTGTACTCTTGGAAGTTTCCGAAGGGCCTTACTGGGATGGACAACAACCTCATCACAGATCATCTGCAAATCAGATCACATCCACTGGTTGAATGAAACTGTTGTAACCTAAAAAGCATTTCTGCTGAGCACCAAGAGCAAAGCAAAATATTCCATCATATCTGAAATCGCACTGTAGAACTCAACTTGCCTCAAGCTTCTTCTTATGCTGTCCCGTACTATAGTAAATTCGGTATCCTCTTTGATGCTGCATGAAAATTTTACATTAGGTCAATTTTCTGTAAGGTGTTGATATCACCTTAAAATTTCAGAAATAGGTCAGTCATATGATTATGAACGTAAAGAGGGGAAGAAACCTTAGAAGCAAATCCTGACCAATTTGAAAATCATCAGCCGTTGTTTTCCCCCTTGCTCGCGTACCAGCTAAAGCCTCGCTAGAAATGTTTAAGTATTTCCGGTGAAATAGTTGCTCTGGCTATTCAGAATGTTTGCATAAATATAGCATTAGTTAGAAGCTTAGAACAGATTCTCAATATACTTGAAAGAAGGAAGGTCAAGTATACGATGAAGAAAAGAGACTATTTTCAGAATAGAATTGACATACACTATTTCCAACAAATGCAGGAGCATCAGGTGGCTGTATGCAGAACTGGTAGGCATTTTGACCCTCAACCTGTATACCCAAAGTCACAGAATGATCTTCCTAATAGACTAAATGATTTGACAACAGCATTAGGGAGGGGACAACATACCTTTAGACAAGCTAACAGCTCCAAAGGGTCAATGCAAGTATCTGTAATGTATCTGCTGCACCTTGCAAGTACAACCTATGGAAAACATTGAGCACTGAGCAAAATACTATGTATGTTCGAAACTTAATTCAGTAAATAATTCAGCTGTGGAGAATCTGGAACGACACATCAACAATGCTTAGGATCGACAACAGCGAATTGTCAGATCTGAACAGGTGAAAATAAGAAATGGTCCTTTTTTTCTGCAGGGAAAGAAATGATCCTATTGATACCGCAGATTGTACTTATTCTATCACAGCATTGTAGCAGAGTTAGTGAACGGCTTACCTTCACTAATTCTCTTTGCCTCCCTTTGATCATCTGAAGAGCTTTAGTAACAGCAAGATCCCAAGACGCCTTGGTAGGGACATGATTAAGATTTATGATGGCTGTCTGTAGGCTGGACTTGCCCACTTTCACAGAACAAGGTGATATCTGTGCAAAACACGACAGGTTCACTACTATCTTCCACAAGACAAAAAACGAAAAGGAGGAGAAATTAAGTTAAAAACACATGATGCCTTCTGCAATGTTGATTGGAGCTCGTTCACGGCGTCCCTTCCATGTCCAAGAAAGTGAGTCATCCCACGCGATCGTCGTTGCGAGGACCGAGCTCTCCTCGAGCTCACTGAACTCAACCTGCAGCACGATTTACACACTTCACAGATGTCAGTACACGCACAACACTCCATTTACATTTTACATTCATCCTACAAAATGAAATGGACACAATTGCGTAGCTAGGTGGCTATTGTTGTCAGAGTTTTCGCTCAGTTTTCCTCGTATTAACCGAGTTTTGTAAGGTTTTCAGCCAGTTTTCCTCGTGAACTCGGTCAATTCAATTCTGCTATATGAATTGCATGAACACCTGCCCTTTCGAGGTTTAGAAAAAAGCAATTCCAGGATCTTATAGGATCAACTTACTTGTGGAACGATGAAGTAAAATGACCCGTAATCCTCCCACTCAACCGAGGCGTCGCTCGTCGCGTCGAAACGGATGGCGCCATACGCGCGGATCAGCGGGCAATCCCTCGAAAGAAATCTTCATGGACATATATAGAGCAAGAGCAACAGCATTGTTAATCAACGTAGTTCATTGAGCAAACAAGTTTGCCACTCATGGAGTCACACTGTAGATTGGCTACCGTGCATTACCTCTTGATGGCACGCCAGTCGCGGACGGAGAAGGGATCCGTTCCGCGGAAGAAGACGGCCGACCCCACGCCGGCGACGCTGACGGGCTGCTGCCATCGCTCCTTGAAGCCGCAGTAGCCGTTGCCGTTGCTGCTGCTGCCGGTGGCGGCGAGGGCCGGCCTGTCGGGCAGCGGCGCCCGGGCCGAGAAGAAGCAGCACGGCAGCGAGCTCTGTGCGTGCAGCCACTCGATGGCGTCCCCTCGCTGCCGAATCGGCACCTCGATGCGGATGATGCCGGAGGGGGAAGCCGGCGGGGTCGGTGCTGAGCGCGGCCAGGGCGGCCCTGAGCTGGCCCACGGCCTCCTTCGGCGCCGACGCGGCCGGCAGGGCCCGCGTCTCGCGCAGGGTTACCGCGACACGGTCGCCGGCGCCGGCCGCGCAGCCGTTCATGGACAAGGAGCACGACGGCCGGACCCATCTCCCGACCTATGGACACACGCAAGAAAGATACCGTATCAGTACGTGGCATAGCTAGCTAACTAAGCGCGGTCTCAAGAAAAGGCCGGAGAAGGTGGAGGTGATGCGTACGAGTCCTGCCGTCGACGACGTGGACGCCGGGCAGGAGGGGAGGAGGCGGCCGGGGGAGTACAACGACGACGGTGCCATTGATGGTGCTGTGGCCGCGAGCGTGTGTGAGGTGCGGAAGGAAGGGGGAGTAGAGACAGTAGTACCCCACGCGCGTAAACGTTTCGTCGCGAGGGAAACACGAGGAGATAAGAGAAGATTCTGATAGGGATAAGTGGCAAAACCGTAATTCATTCCCACATGTCATGCAGAATACAAAGTTTCATACGGCCACTCCAGAAATCTAACTTGCCTCGGAAGTCTGAACCTGACGCTGCCATATCTCAAGAAATAATGCAAATAGGCCGACCCCACTCTACTTAATTGGTGGTTTACTTGTCACTTAATTTGTGATTTATACTATATAGATGGTACTTACTTTAGTGTTAAAGCAAAATAAATAGGATATGCCCACTTGCATTCCCAGAACTGGCCAAAAGGAGTGTAGTAATTTCCCACTGATAGTAACTAGTGGTGTTCAAATACGGTTTCTCCGGACCGTCCAAACTGTCATCGGCATGTTTGTACTATAGGAAATCAGAGTCCGGTAGAAGCGTTGAACATCCGTACAGACCGCGTACTTTTTTTATATGACTGGTTAATCACAACCACCGAAAGGGATTACAAGAAGATTAATTACAACAATTTGTTACGAACTTGATCCTCGAGTCTAATACGGTTTATATCTATATTGTTTAACTACTCTCCTATCTGTATACAACTCAAACTCTAACAGCCCCCTAATCATAATTTGTCCATGTTAAGATTGTGTTTGAACTCTTCTAGCTTAGAGTTTAACTGGGAAAAGGGAAACACCGTTTTATCAAAAACGATATTGTGTGAAATATAATGCAACTAGCTGAGATATCTAGACACTTGAACGCTTTGCTTGTATTACTATAGCCAAGAAGGCACGCTGTTTAGACTGAAATTGGAGCCTGCGAGAATTATATGGGAGAAGGTTTGGTCAACATGCAGAGTCGAAAATCCGAAGGGATGAATAATCAGGTTTTTCGTGAAACAAACGTTCTAATGGAGTAGAATATTGGATGGCCTTATTAGAGAGGCGATTGATGAGATAAGTGGCAGCGAGAAAAGCTTCATCCCAAAATTTTAAGGGCATGGAGGCATGAGCGAAGAGAGAAAGTCCAACTACAATATGATGATGCTTCCTCTCAGCGGAGTCATTATGTTGATGAGCATAAGGACAAGAAATGTGATATGTCAATTTTTTTTTAAGAACTTAATTTCTCATATCCCTCGGCGCTAGTCTGTCTGCATAGCAACAATTTTCCGGTTAAGAAGTCTCTCAACAAGGTTCTAAAAATCATGGAACCTCTGAAACACCTCAAACTTATGTTTAAGCAAATATACGTAAGTGAATCTGCTATAGTAATCAATAAAACTAACATAATATTTCTTTCTTCGAACAGAATCCGGAGCAGGCCCCGTACATTAGAAAACACAAGCTCTAACGGAGCAATTGATACACTAGATGATTTTAGATAGGGTAATTGATGACTTTTTGCCTTTTGACAAGCACCACACACTGACTCTTTATTGGACTTGCTAGATTACTTTTGCTAATGACTTGTTGGACAATAGAAGATGACGGATGTCCTAACTGACTATACCGTCTTGCCCAAGAGGCCTTGACAGCACCAAAAACTTGTTTTCTTGAACTAGATGGAGTGGACGAAAGGGGGTAGAACCCACCCTTACATTTGCCTCGAAGGAGAGTTTTCTTCGTTGCCTGGTCCTTAATCAAAAAGAAATCAAGGAAAAATTCCAAAAAAGCTTTATTATCAATAGCAAGGCGATGGACAGATATGGGATTTTTATTTTTAGAAATGTATAACATTGTTAAAATAAAGATCACGATTGGGAGTGCAAACAATAGTATAACCAATATTATTAATATTCATACCTTCACCACTCGCAGTGTGGACTTGATCATTGTTGTTGTACTTGTCACGCGCAGTCAGCTTGTCGAACTGACTCGTGATGTGGTCGATGGCGCCCGTGTTGGTATACCAATTGGTATATCGTAGGAGTTTATCACAGCCGCACTCCTTTCTTTTGGGACGAAGTCGGGGTCGAATTTATTCCAATAATTCATAATGGTATGCCCATCCTTGTTGTAAAGTTGGCACATTACATGCTAGTGATTGTTGTTTGGCGGCGTTCCCACGGCCACGGCCATTTTTGGTGGAGTTGACGTGGCCATGGCCATTGTCACCATTGCTACCATTGCTTGCCCACGTCCACCGTGTCCTTGCTGATTGAAGCCACCTTGTTTGCCACATGAAGCTACATTGGTACACGATTGGGACTGCAAGCCCCCTTGGAGTAGGTCCATGTGTATCTCGAAGCTCAAGAGCTGGGTGTATAGTTCGCCCACGGAGATCGGTTCCACTCGTGTAATGATTGCTGACACTAGTGGATTGAAGTCACAGTGTGGATGTATGAGACCATGTCCTCTGCTAGACGCCATCTCATCTACTAGCGTTTTCATCTTCCAACGTACTCGGCAATAGTCATGTTGCCCTTCTGTGTTGTTGCCAACACTATGTGCATGTTGACAAGTTGCATCTGTGCTGTGAGGAAAACATATCCTCAATGACGCTCCAGACTTGCGTCACGTTTATCATGTTGACTACTTGGGTGAGCATCTTGTGCGAGAGGGAAGATAGAAGGTACCTAAGGACCTGTTGATCTTGAGCTACCCACCGTGCATGCTCTAGGTTCAAAGCTTTCGTTGCCGTCCTTTGTGACTTCAACCTCCATAGGAGGTGCCACAATTGTGCCGTCAAGAAAGCCTGCCATCTGCGCACCTTGCACGGTAGGAAGGACTTGAACTTTCCACAGGAGGAGCGACTCTCCTCCTGAGCTTTTTCGTGATCGGTTGGCCAAGAGACGAAGCCATGACCGAACCAATTTAAGAAGAGGTGTTTGCCATAGATGTGATTTTTAGAGGAGACTAATATTATATAGAAAATCAGAGATTGATATGGTGGAAAATAGTTGAACCTCCATAGAGATGGCCTATGTTTATTTACATGACCAGTTAACCACGACCACCGAAAGGGATTACAAGGAGATTAGTTACAACAATTCGTTACAAGCTCGATCCTCTCAAATCTAATACGATTTATATCTATACTGTTTAACTACTCTCCTATCCGTATACAACTCAACTCTAACATGTACATCAAGTCTAATACGGTTTATATCTATACCGTTTAACCACTCCTATTTGTATACAACTCAAACTATAACATGTACAGGATGGTAACTAACGGGTGCAGAGAGGTGATTTTTTTTTATACTGGAGGGGTTCTAAGTTGTTTGCTCAACCCGTTAATGAACACCCCTACGGTTCAAGAGATTTGTTTATTGAACTAAGAACCAGTTCCAGAAGTAGAGCATGTCCTACTGTCAACTGAACTCGGACATGAATATGCTAGTGATACACAACAGCCCACACTGCACCTTCTAACCAGTCACAAATCACAACCGCCAAACCCAGATACGATCTACGAGTATCAGCAATATCTCATCTGTCATTGCATGCTGCTGAAATTTGACAAGGCACTCAAAGATGCATTTCACTACAATCTGTGTGGCCCATGATTTGCTGAAATTGCAAAGATCAGTAGTGAAGCAAGTTCAGAATTTTTTTGTTTGAATTATTGCAAAGGTTGCTCATTTGACAAGTACTACACCGATAAAGACAAAATTCCTCAGAACGAAACACGGCAGTTCTTCAAATCTAACAGACTGCAGCAACCAAAAGATGTGGAAGCCATGAAGGCTTGTCAACTCAGACCCAACTTCAGCCGAAACAGAGGTACATCCTGAGAGCTTAGGGAAGGAAGGCTCAATTGAAAATCAAGGCTTGAGGGCCACCGCGATGCCGACCTTCGAGCTCTTCTCGATGGCCTTGGTATCGACCTCCGCGGAGATCGTGCACAATGACTTCGGCCTGAACTCGTGCTGGATCAGTGCGCTGGCCTTGCCGGAGTTGTTGAAGCGGGCCTTCACGTGGGTAAGCGGGTCCAGAGCATGTTGCGTACCGAAGGTGAGGGTGTTCTCGTTGCTCGAGAAGCTGTGGGTCAGCTCCGCCCCAACAGCTGTGCTAGTGGACTTTTCAACGGTGTGGTAGTAAGATGCAGTGAGGCTGTCTCCCTTGTTGTTCCTGCAAGAAAATTTTATGTTAGTTCCTGGTAAATAGGACCAGCTCATACCATCTTGGTTCTTGAGAGGAACCTCAGGGAGTTAAATATTTGACCAGCAAACATAAGATAAACTAAGGACAACTATTCACAGTCCAAATAAAGAATCTAAGCGCTCAGTGTCCGAATTTTTTAGAGGTACTGCTCTTCCTAGCTAAGTTAGTTCAAAAGGATACAGTAACAACTGCTGGGTAGAGTTGCAATAATATAAGAGTTTGTTAGCAACATAATGCAGCTGCCAAACACATAATACATGACAGTGAATGGACTAATAACACAATAAAACCATGGTAACTGGTTTTTTAAGGGATTGCAACTGATATTTTGGCAACTTGTTATACTGTGTCAACTGCACAATAACTTGTTAAACAAGACACATTGAATAGTGATTAGCATCTACAAATGCAGATGTCACAAGCATCAAATAAGCTAAGATTTGTAAAGTAATACTTGAAAATAACAATTGACATAGCTCAGTCTTGAAAACTCACAGGTTCAGGGATGCAATAAGATCTTGATTAGTAAAGCTAACCCCAGCATTGTATTTTGTGAAATTCTTAGTGGCAGTATCAAGCGAGACATCAGCACCAACAGCTAAAGCGTTAGTTCCGAACACACCAGAGAGGTTGACTACAGGATTGGCAGTCAAGCCAATGCTTGCATTAACACCCGCGTAATCATGTAAGTACTGAAGCTCAAGCTGCAACAGAAAAAGTCAAAACAGAGTACATATAAGCAATAAGCTTCCAATTAAGAAGCCATTACATCGAGGATTAGGATACTACCTTTCCAGATCTCTGGTCAGGAACAGCAAAGCCGAAGATGGTCTTCAGTCCTGGCGTTGCAAGCTCATCGATGGTAACTGTGGTAATGACCTGCCAAGGGATCGAAGTAATCAATACCAGAAGTGGGAAACACAGCAGAATAACTAAAGAGTGACATAACATTCGATGCAAGCATCACAATTAGCAAGTTTGATGCTAGTCAGTCAGACAGCAAATTGATCACAATTATATTGCAGGATTTTGTTGCACAACGTGACGTGCAATTGCCAGGTGCGAGTAGTGTGTTCGTCCATATATGAGAAGAGAGAGATAGAGAGAGAGAGAGAGAGAGATACATTTGAGGCTGAGTTTGCCTTCACATCTACAGTGACGCCCTTGTTCTTTATCTGTGATTGGATCTCACCGAATATCAGATCAGCCTTCTTTGTACTGGTAGTTGTGATTGCCTGCATCAAGAAATATCAAAGAAACATCAAAACAATGGAACTTATACCATAGGTGTTGCACAGATACAAGTTTCTAGCAAAATAACAACATTCGGTACAAGAAAAAAATATCAAGAGAACACTCAAATATGTACAGTATTATATTAGTGAAGTATATAGCTAACGACAGCTATTATATTATATTTCACTGTAATGACACTTAACACAAAAACTCTTTTCCAAGAATGGAGTCAACATCCACCAAAATGCTAATTTGCAAAATACATCATGAGTTGAAGAGTGTGACGATGATGACAGCACTTTTTTAGAGGAAAAGAATATACAAACCCGCCCCACCAAAAAAGGAAATGCACAAACAATAAAGCAGCTGCAACCTCTGATAATTAGAGAAAGAAACCAGGTGTGCAATTGCATCTGGAATCTTGGAATAACCCATTTGTTTTGGTTTAAATCATGATAGCTTCCCTAGTATTCAGTAGAAGTAAGACTGTTTCGCTGATCAACCATGACAGAAAAGCCCAACATACAGCCCTAGAAGACACAATACAACACGCCTTCACTATCATTGTGCTTGTCATTACTCGTAGGATGGCTACCTCAACGAAGCAGTATTATAGCCATTGTTGTCCAGACTCCAGCCCACAAAAAAAAAGAACCTAACTCTAGTTACCTATTAGGCATATTGCTATAACAAGCAATTTCACCACAACTCCCTATTGTATTCAGGACCATCACAAGTGTTGGATAACGCCTCCTCCTTACAGTTCCACCCCTTTCTCCCAAACCAATAGAACCATTTCTCTTACCAATCCGACAAATGCAAACTACGACAAATCAGCAAGCCATAAGCAGAATCAATCCATTCCTCCCTTGCTGGCCGACACCACTCCTAGTCTTCTACAAACCAATACCCAGCATTCAATCACTCACCCAGATCACATAGTAGGGCACCAAATCGCGCGAATAAATCAAGAACACTCATCCCCTAAAGCTCGGATCAGACCACGTCTCCTTCTCACACAACCCTCATCGCGAGAAAGAAGATGATGCGGAGCACTTACGACGCCATTGGTGGTGTAGGTGGTGAGGGTGAACTTGTGGTCGGTCTGGTAGTCCCTGTACAGCAGATCTGCAGCGAACACATCAACACATCAAGAAAACCAAGAACCAGCATGAAGCGAGCTCGAGAAAAATCCCAAGAAATTCGAGGAACCAGCTCGAGAGGATGAAGGATTGGAGGAGCGGGAGGGCGCGAACACATACCCCTGGCCTTCTTGCCGATCTCGGTGTAGAGGCCTGGCCCAACCATCTCCTCCGAGCTCGATGCGATGCGCTTGCGCCGCTGAGCTGCGTGAGTTGTGGTGGAGGGTGGGGAGGCGGCGGATAGGCGGAGGAGAGGAGGCGAGGGGAGAATAAAGGCGGAGAAAAACACAGCGCACACAGCGGCTGCGTGTGGGCCCTCATAAACCCTAGCTTACTATTTCGTTCTCTGACTTCTCTTTCCCTCTCTTCCCTTTCTCTCTCACTCTCATTTCTGATTTTCTTTATTTCTTGAGATTCAGTGCGACTCCAAACTAGGCATTTTGAAGCCAACGAAAATCTAGCTGACACGTGGGGTTTAGATTTCTGTCATTTTATAATTGATTGCTCTCGTCATGTATCACTGACAGGTGAAACTTAAATTAACTATCAATGATAAATGATGAAGTATTTTATCAAAAATTAAATAAATATGGGATATTTTATCAAACTCTTCGGATAAAATCATCGCTCCGTAATGGCACAAAAAGCACGTGAAAGAAACAATTAACTCTCTGGCTAAGAATTTCTTTAGAACGGTGGATTGACGTGTGTTTGGTTCGTGTAGAGTGACTTTGAATTTGAATTGTTTGGGTTATTTTTTTCTTTTGACAATGGGAGGATACTACAGTATATGTTTTTAAGAGAGAATGTCTAGACGGTTCTCACTTATGTTACTTCACTCTGCTATATGGTATAATATATATTTCGTAACACAACAGAATAATAATACTGCTTCTTTGTGTTTATTGTTGTAGAAACTGGAACTTCTTTTTAACCATCGTAGAAACTAAAGTTTGTTTTACGGTTATCAGTGGAAACTCCATTGACCTTTGTGACAAATTTAACTGATCGTCTAGCTATATTTCTGTGTTGCCTTTGCTGTTCTTTAGTACTTACGTTCGATTTTTGAAAGTGCATGAGGAGAGAATCAAAAGGGTTTATTCTTTTCCAACTTCCAACCATGTGGTGTATACAAGAAGTCCTATTAAACACGATTTACATGATTAGGTTATCACGTATAATATAATCTTCTGAATAGTGATTTTCTAGTTGATGAAAACCTTATCTAGCTGGATTCTTTTGATTTCTTCTACAACTTATTGGAGTTTTCAATAGAGATCGAGGTGTATGTGTGTCATGCGTAGATCTATTACACAAGGAAAAGAAATGATGTATTGGCAGCATAATGATTGTGATCTTTTTTTTTCAGGGGTTACCAAATAAAACAAGGATAAAATGACCTCCAAACAAATTGCAAAAAAAATATAGATATTAGGCAATTTAGGGCTTCGCGTGAGGGTTTCTTTTTTTCCTCTACTTCAAACTGAGACTAAGCTTGAGATGAGCGTGTGTTTTTTGTCGAGGCCAAGAGGAGAGCGGGCCTTGGTCCCGGGACTTGATGCTACCTCAAAACTTGGTAGCGAGAGCAAGCGTGGTACTGAGGCCCCCTTCTAGACGGCTTCTCCAGCGGCTTCTCCCAGAAGCTGCTCCTTCCCGGATTCTTCCAAAAGCCGCCCCGTCAAATTCGTCGGGGCTTCTAGCCGTCTAGAAGGGGGCCTGAAACCACGGGCGAAAAAGAGGCTGTTCGGACCCGCCTCCTCATCTTGCATCAAGAAAGGGACCGCTCGCCATGCCCACTCGCTCCTCTCAACTCCATCGCGCCAAGCAGAAACCCAAGCGAATGAGATTGAAGAGAGAAGAAACTGTCGATTTTTTTGTGGGAATAGAGATATGTATTCATGGTGGGTCCCACGACACCGCTGGAAAGAAGAGCTTAGGCATCTTATGACGTGGCACTCCCTGGTACCGATTCTATTACCCTACGTTGTTTTGGAAGATCTTTCAGGGAAAGAAAAACGCCTGAGAGGCCTGGACACGGAGACTCTTTCTGTGCCGTTTGATGACACGCGTCGTACATCCAACCCCTCCAAATCCACGCGGCGCGCAGGTGCGGGCGCTCCCAAAATAATGGTTCCGATTATATCAAACGGCCAAGTTGTGCACATCAATTTGTGCATCACTGTCAGCAGCTCACCTCACCTCATCCTTGCCTCTTAATTATTCCAATATTTCGCTAACATGGCCTCCCTTCTGACCACAAATCACCCCATCTCCCTCGACATTCATCACGTCAAATCCAATCGAGACTAACGAAAGTCCAAGAAAAAAGACGATAAATTCCGCATTACGTTGCGATGCCGTAGCGAAGTGCCAAACTGATCACTTTAATTTCAACCCAGGCCACCTGAGAATCCTAAGAAAAAGGCCAATCAATCGCAGACAAGACGACAGTTCCGAGATTTCTTCAGCCAATCCAAGAACTGGACCTTCTTGGCAGGTACGGATCGGCCATGGCGCCGCCGCCGCCGCCGCCGCGGGAGGAGGGGGAGGGGGCCACGACGATGCCGGCCGCGCTGCGCGCGCCGGCGCACGTGATCGCGCGGGTGTTCTCGCAGCTGGACTGCGTCGATCTCCTCAGCTGCTCCCTCGTCTGCAGGTGAGCGGCCCCCTTCTCAGGTGTTCCCCTTGCACGCGCGGTGTTCGACGGAATGCCTGCGCGGAAAGGCCACACCTTCTTCTCTCTCTGTGTCTCTGATCCACTGCCCTGCTACAATTTTGGCTCAATATGGGGAAGATGAGCTGTGGCCCTTTAACTCGATTCACTGATCAAATCCATTTGAGCTCCCTGCTTACTTGTTGTCTGCTTCTGCGCACACAAAAACATCTTGTGTCTCGTTCCATGGCTATGTCCTGTACTCCTGTCAGATTAGTAGCTGTGTCTTGGTCAGTGTATGTGTGTACTAGCTACAGTGTAAACTAGTAACAGAACAGCTGCAGAACCTTGTTATGTTATTCTCTGTAGTGGAAGAAAGTTCATACTGAACAAAAGCCTGATCTGCTATGATCCTTTTTCTGGTTCCTCCTTTCTTTGCAGTGAAGCTTTGATCAGTAGCCCTTACCTGTGACCTGAAATTTACTCATCGTTTGTGAATCGTCAGGCAATGGTGCCAAGATTCCGCGGAGCTGCGAGAAGAGTGGAGAAAGGAGTACCTGGAGGCCTGGAACCAGCAGGGCCTTAACATCAAGCGCGAGACGCAGCCGCCATGCCCGACTTGCTCAATCAGAAGCCTGCGAAGCTGGTGCCCTTGACCTTGCTGCTCGCTTCATCGCTCACCAGAGCAGAGCACCAGAGTAACATTCATGGAGTGTCAGTGCTACCCGCAACAGACTAATCTTTATGCATGTGCATGGCTAATAAACTAGTATGTAGTTACATGGTGAATAAGTATTGTGTGCAATTGTACACTTGTACATATTTGGTGTGCAGGTTGCATTAGGAATTACTAGAGCGTGGACACTGCCGTACTAGTGCAGTTACATGCCAATTTTTCTTCATATTTGTGTTCAGGAAAATGCATATCAGGATCAGTCACATGATCGAACAATCAAAATCTGCTATTGCCTCCATAATGGAATCTGCTAGTAACAGATACACCCAAAAACATGCGTTGCATAACATTGTGACTTCTGGTTGTGCACAAGAACAAACCGCTCAAAAGCCATATCTGGGCCATTAAGCTCAATCTGATCCAGATGGAGTTTCCACATCAACATACAGCATAGTATAGTTAGGGTTAGGACTTCAACATGTGAAGTTCATAACATATCACCAACTGATATGACAAGACTGCACACCCAGGCTCTCTTGCAAGAAGTACCATTCAGGACAATATCTGGCTAAACTTCTTTACAGAAATGAGTAATGAGTTGCAGTCCATGCAGGTCTTACTAGACGATCTTCTAGGTAATAACATCGTGTAAAATTCACTAACTTTATGCAGAAGTGCATGCATGTAGATAAATTACTATAGATGTTGCCCTATAATTTATCACGGTCCTCTTGGTGTATTGCCCTGGAGGAGACCATCTCTTATCTGCGCTGCGACATCTCTGACAGCTCCAGGACCATGGGGGATGAACACTGAGGAGGCCTTGGGGGAGGCCCAGTCTACTTCATGGTGTCGGATGTACTGGGTGACCAGAACCATGTCCATGATATCCTTTGCAGTGGTGCCAGGGACATTCTCCGAGAAGGCGAGGACGCTGTCTCAGCCCACCCACGATAGCCTGACGCTGCCTTGCAATACCCACACCAGCCAAGTACTTGGACTCCGCCTCTCCTTCAGCTCTTTTGATCTGAAGTATCTTCTCAGCATCAGCTTTCTCACTGGCCGCCAACCTCATTCTAGCAGCTGTTTTTAGAAAATCACAAATATATTATATAAAATAATAATTCCGAGCACATATTCCAGTGTGGAATTAAATCTAATAATCTAGTATGCTTTATTGCCATTAATCTGATAAGTGTGGATTAAAAGCAACCCATCATTATGTAGGGGAGAGGTACTTGCCTGCATTGACCTCATTCATTGCTCTCTTGACATGCACATCAGGCTCAATATCAACAATGAGAGTTTGCACAATCTCATACCTATACATACATTGCCTACAACATTAAAAAATCAGGTCAGTCAAAAGATACTCTGTCCTCTAGGACAACAAATAGTGCCCCACGGAGAGAGAGAGAGAGAGAGAGAGTGAGTGGACAAACCTTTTCAAGCTCATCTTCAACAGCTTTTGCAATGTCATTCTTTTGCTCAAATGCATCATCCAATTCCAGCTTTGGAACAGTAGCTCTAATAACTGAAAATAAGCAACATAGCTCTATGAGAACTAATTCATTTGACTGCAGGGTTAAGACTAATGAAACATATAATTCTTCTCCTTTGCTGACTAAAAGTTACACGGTAAACTATCTCATGTTAACAAGCATAATACAGGAAGCACGAATTATCAGAGTAAATTAACAAGCATTGCACATATGGGGGATACAAGGAGGACCAGAGGAGATTAAAAAGACCAAAAGTGTAGACAAGCTCAGGATAAAAGGACAAGCATAAGGCTAAAACTGGACCCAGTCACCCAGATATGGGATGAAGTCAAACTATGAAGTGGAATATCAAAGACCGAAAATTTACCATCGAAGACGTATGACTAGATTTATTCCCTTGTGTTGCTTAGTTTGTAGAAGGCATCAGATGCCTTATCAGCACGAGCACGGTATTGAACAGAAGCAACAACTGTGACTAAGACATTATCCTGAATTGATAAAGGTTGAGACATCAGAATTTATGAAAAAAAAAGGCAGCAAAGTATTTACTAAACAATGTTGACAGAAATGCATTCAATGGAGAACAGAGAAACAATAATTTGGGCACATATGGTGGATCTTTACAGAAGTGCTCTTTGTTCATTGTAATTGCTCCAGAAAGGCACAAAAAAGCATAAAAGATGATATTGGAGAAAACCTTTGTCTTTGTTTCGCAGCGGACTTCCAGCTGTCGCACACGTAGTGAGAGGTAACCAGCAATCTGCTTTCCTATGCACCACGGTAAGTGGCAACCAGGCTCCAGGACCTCATCAAACTTCCCAGTTTCTTTACATGTTTTATCTGCACAAAGGAAAAGATAACCATTACATACGGTTCTGTGCACCAAAGCATAAATGTCAACTGTGCAGAGGGCAAAGGCACGATTTTTTATTCATCACCCAAGGATATCATGACTTATAAGCTTCTCAACTGATTTCATATATAGCAGCACCGATGTAGCAGAGACCAAATACTTGGTAGATATTTTTACTCCTATAAAGGTGTCAATCGGTGATGACGGTTCGTACGTTTTCTTCTTCCCCTCCTTACTGTAGGACCTCTCAAAATTTTAGCAAAACATATATGTCCGTGTCGAAATCTCAATAGATGTTCTTATCATCCACTGATTTTAAATTCACCCAATGTGCTACTCTCCACAAACAACTCTCAGTTCTACCTGAGCCGAAGCTCAACCAAGAGTTGAGACCAAGCTGAGGACGTGGCATAGAGCATGATAACAATAATTCAATATACTTAGTAACCTAATTTGTTTATCCGTAGCAACGCACGGGTATTTTGCTACACCTACCAAGTATCTGAACCATCTACCTAAGTATTTGGGTATCCTAACTTATAAGGCAGATCGCGCAGATCAAATCTGGTAGCTAGTTCAGATATAGCAGCAACTATGTTCTCAAATGAAGCTTATAATGTATAAAAGATTATAGTCACACAGTAATCCTTTCCAAAAATAATAATCAGTTATCACTAAATAGGATAAAATCACCACTAAGATGTGTTAACTTGTACAGATAGTAGTTAACACATTCTAGGTAACAACCTTTACTGGTAAGTAGCATTTAGATATTAGTCTGCTTCACGAAAGGGCACAGGATAAAAAACGTGGTTCATCCGTTCATGCCCAATCAGAATCTCGTTACATGATGAAAACTCTAAAAATTGGGAGTGTCCAGGGATAAATATCCAATCTCTACACTTATCTTAAAAAAATCATATGGATGAAATTCAAGTACTCCCAAGATGAAAAAACACTCGAGAACTTGTTGGCAATACCCCTAAAAATTAATGATGCACTACAATGCTTTCAAACTCAGCGAACATGAGACAGCACAAAACCACATTGCAATACCCATTCAACAACGTAAGATAAACTGAAGAAAAAATTTCGGCAGAGAACTATGAAATACAAACTAGACAAGATGAATGGTGAAGACAAATAACTTAAGCGCAGTGAGTAACCTAAATCAGACATAAGGATGGCCACCTGGCTGGAACTCTTGGCAGCTAATAGGTAACTTGAACAACATATCCAAACTACGGAGACATACATAGCAAGTCAAGCTAGCTAGCCGACCGCCACAATTTTCACAAGGTTTAGGGTTCAGTAACCAAAGGTAACTGAATACAAAATAAATTAAAACATGTGAGTATTTGATACTAAAACAGCTATCTCACAACACCTCAGCTTTTGCAATCTACATGCGCGTTCACTAATTAAGTACTCTCTAAGCGTGTGCAAACTAGTAACAAATATCTAAGAGGTAATAACCAAGTAAGCAGCATATAGCACACATCACGTTCGCTTACAACTCACAACTGTTTCAACCCACAAGAAAACATATTTTGGATGAAACCAGACAAATAGGAGATTGCGTAATTGACTAAACCCGCCTCGAATTTCAATGGAAGCTGACTCTCTGCTATCTGAACAGTGTCACGTTCTTTCAGAAAAATCACTAATACCTTCCTCTAATACAGCCGCAAAGCAATCACATAACGAAAAGAAGAAGAAAGTAGAATAAAATACATTGTGGGTCCTTAAATTTAATAGGTGGGTGCAGTTTATTACAATATTTCTCAAATCGTTAAATCGGTACTTTAAACTTGGCAGGTGGGTGCAAATAGGTCAAAACTAGCCCATATCGACGTATTTTACCATTACAGTAAGCTGACGTGGATTGGGCATTTTACAAATTGTTTACGTTACTTTGCAAATAAGACCCTAGTATTGTTTTTCTTCTTGACGACAAAACCACTTCATTAAAAGTTAATCCATTTCATTGAATCAAATCAACTGCTCTTGGGAATGGTTGGATGCAAATCGGCTGTTGAGTTACTTCAGGAATTCTTTTTTCATTTATGAGCACCCTCAAAAGTAATAAGGACTACGTAAAATCCTTAAAAATGACAATACCTATTGACGGCCAGAGTAAATATAACAATGGGGACTACATGTACAGTGATTAACAACTTTGCAGCAGATCGTACATACGAGTAAGTTTTTCTGAGGCAGTATAACAAATTGTTACACCATATTGCGTAGAACCATTTGAATAATTTCCTTTTCGTTTTCAAACTTAACCACATGAAAAGTCCTATTTTTGCCACCC
This sequence comes from Stipa capillata, assembly GCA_019208055.1. NCBI lineage: Eukaryota > Viridiplantae > Streptophyta > Magnoliopsida > Poales > Poaceae > Stipa > Stipa capillata. The sequence continues at coordinate 43,598 of JAGXJF010003003.1, forward strand.
AAGAGTAATTATTCTATGTTATTCCCTCTGTCCAAAAATGTAAGGTGTATTTTGATTCGTTAAGACAGCTTTTGACCAATAATTACTCTATTAATATGCAGTTTATATGATACAAAATCATAATCATAATGAAGTTCTTCTGAATAGGAATCTAATGATATCAATTTTATATCACATAAATCGTATATGAATAGAGTAATTGTTAGTCAAACACTTGTCTTAACCAATTAAAATACGCCTTACATTCTTGGACGAAGGGAGTATATTGTTGCAGGACAGGAACATTACGTCACTGCAACAAAGTTGTTGTAAATATTTGTGTTTGTTTGTAGTCTTTAAATTAATTTTTTTTGCATCATTAACGTACGTTTGTTCTTTTTAATAAATATGTTGGTTGGTATTGATGTAAATGTACATAAAAGAGAGGTTTATTATTGTTTGTAATCCTCTGCCCCTTTAAACAGATTGAATACTTCCTATTCAGATTTTACTTTTTGTAATCCTGTTTGTCTTAAACGGATAGTTTGGCAAGTATTAGGGTCTTATTTGCAAAGTAACATAAACAATTTACAAAATACCCCCCTCCTAGTGGTTAAATCACTCATAAATCCACGCCAATCCACGTCAACTTATAGGGTTTTAGGGTTGGTGCAATGGGGGTGGCCGATGGGAGGTTGTGGTGCGGCAGAGGCCGTGTGCAATGTGTATTGCAGTGTGGGTGCAGCTACGCATGATCTCGTGTGGTAGCTGTGTGGTTGGTGGGTGCTCTGCTGCATGTACAGCAACGCGAGCTAGCCGAGGTGCGCGTATAGTGTGGCCGGCAAGGCGGGTTGATGGAGCGATCATTGCAAGCGGGAGGAGGTCGGGGCAACCTCGGGAAGAAACATTTTTCATATTTGGTCAGAACCGGCGATGACAATGCCCGCAGGAGGAGGTCGGGGCAACCTCGGAGGCATCGCCGTGGTGTTGCACTCCCGTCATCTTCCCATCATCTAGGCTCCAGGGAGCACCTCGGATCTGGATCTTCTCTTAATGGATGATGGCGGTGCTTCTGCGTCGTTCCCTCCTTAGAGGCATCGTCTCAGAGCCGGCTACGACTGGGGGGATTGGTGGTTGGCGATGCTCTGGATCTTTGGCGTTGCGATTCATGCAGCAATAATGAAGGAGACAAGTGGAGTTTGGGTCATGGCATGGCCTTTTAACATCGACGGTCCGCATGGTAGTTAGGTTTCTTTGCGCATCATTTCTACTATGGTGCAGTGAAGTCGGAGCTATAGTGTCATGAGATGACACAGCGGTGACAATGACTTGCGAAGGGTGATTTTGGTGGGTGACGCTCCCAGCTGCTGTGATGAGCTTTGTCGGGGTGAGACTTGCATATTTCTCTTGTGAAGCTCATCGCCAACATCGGAGCTGTCTTGTCCTCAACGTGTTGGACGACTGTTTGGCGGGGCTAGTATGGGCTTGGTGACCATTGTGTTGGTGGCCATCTGCGGTGAAGTCAGAGTCGTTGGTTCAGGAGCAACGAATAATGATGATGACATTGGTGGATGACCTCGACGGATGGTTCTACTTAACGGTGTGTGTCTAGTTTATGTTGGTGGCTAGGTTGACCAAATTGTAATTTTAGTTTTTACTTAATTTTTCTCTAATAACTGAATAACTACTTTCAGCTTAATTAATAGATTGATGCTAATTTGTCTTCGATTTGGAAAATAAAAATCGTAACACAGCTTCTCCCTGTCGAGGCATTGAGCATTTTTTAGTGGGTTGCGGCAAACATGGTAACCAATCTTTTGCTATTTTTATCCAAGGTATCATCGAACCCAACAGAAAAATAATTTTTCCCGGCGGTATCACTGAACCCATATTCTTGTTTTCCCTTGACCGTGCCTGTGTTCCATGGTAAAAATATTTTTTCTGTCAGTTTTCTCCACGCCCGTCAGGAAAACAATCCCAAGGGTGAAATCCCAAAGACTGAACGCAATTTCCTCTGGACAAATTTGAAAGACTTTGTTAGTAGCAACTGGCATGTTCAGTCTTCACAATATTGCAGTTATTCTTTTTCTTCCTTCTCCTTTGTTTGGGAAGACAGATATTATGAAAGGAAAACGCGTGTCCGTGCAATGATAAACCAGGGATTTGGAAAACTACAGATAAGAAAGGGCCCAGCTGAACCTTCGTTTGTGTTCAAAAAAAAATGCTGAACCTTGGTTTTCATATGGCACCATCCTCAAAGCCCTTGTCTAAAATGGGTGCTAAGATATGTACGCTCCAACCACCACTGTCTCCACGGTATCACTGTTAGCTATTTTTACCAAATCCTTGTAGCTTCCCACGATATCATTCTCAGCTATTTTCATGTAAACCACGTCTGCCGTGCGATGCTCGATTGCCTGCTTCACATGCGAGCAAACCGCGAGAAACGCATCCTTCTGCAGCCAAGACTTCTTTTTTGCTTATTACAAGAACAAGGAATCATCCTATATCTATACGCAAGAAACTTCTGAGGAAATGCCGGTGAATCGAAGGATACAGAGTTGGACTACGACGAATGCGCGTCATCGTCATGTGCTCCCAAAGAGCCATATCCTAAAATGCATACATGCATGGCTAATTGGCTAGTGCGAATTACCATCTAAAGTGGCGCATAAACTATTCTCAAACAAGTGCAAGTGTGCAGCCATGCCTCCCAAGAGAGACTCAGGAGGACCATTGCGGCATCGTGTAATGAGATTATCCAAAGCTAGCATACTTTGGAGGAAGACATATAGAACGGTCTATCAGCAGCATCCGGTTAAAATTAACCTACAGCGCAAAGCATCCACAAGGGAAATCCCATCACCTACATCTCCTTTTTCACCTATATCCTTCTTCACATGTCAAATCTACACGACAGATCAATTCAGATCGCACAACAATGTTCATCAGCGGAATCAGCCGCTTCACCCCCACCGGCCAAGTCCCATCGCCCAAACTGACTCCGAAATTTCAGCTAGACCAGGAATACGGCGCACAAATCTAGTTATTTCACATTCGGCTTCGGTGAGTAGCGGAAAGGGGAAGCGCGCGGGCCATCGGACATGCTCCTCATTGGCTGCTGTGCATTTGCGCGTGCAAACGAGCCATGCGCCTTAAGGCTATCGCTATTCCTACCGTTCATGCTGCTCGAATGCGCCATTTTCTCGGCTTGCATCGTCTGGTAGAAGTACGAGGAGCTGGCCATGTCCTTGAGGTTGAGCAGCGGCTTGAGAGCTTCGACCACTTGACTCATCAGTGGCCGGACTTTGGGGTCCCGACTTAGGCACGCACGTGCTAATTGTGCTGCCTTCTGGGCACCTTTGACTGAGAAATTACCCTCCAGGCGAGGGTCAACTAGCTTGTAGAAGCGTTGCCTCTCTCCCAGGAGAGGGCGGGCCCACTCAACAAGGTTGTGCTCACCGTTTGGGCGGTTCTTGTCCATTGACCTGCGTCCTGACATCATCTCAAGCAGCACCACACCGAAGCTATAGACATCACTCTTTGATGTCAAATGACCTGAAAAGTTGGGAAAATATGCAAGACATTTATGACATCAAGTAAACATTATAACGAAGATCAAATAACTAACTACTAGAGGAGGAAAAAGTATTTAAACTTTATTTGCACAAGGTAATCAAACAGCATTCCAATATCCAGTGCCATCATTGCCTTTAAATTGAGAAGAAAGTGAGGATCTGCATTAGCAAAATAGTAAAATTTTGGTAGGATTAGTAGTGCAATAGTATTTTATCCAGGAAATCAGTTCACTGTGAGTATCTACAACTCAAACCACTGTATCCATTTCCAACGACAGACATCTCTGCTTTTGCAACTTTGTGTTTTTACTAGACGGATTAATTGGATAACTAATCATAGACAGTAGACACATATGTACCACCACTTCTAATCGCTCTGACATTTATTATACTAGTATATTATATTAGGATTTGTAATATACATGGGATATACCATAATAGCAGGAGCGTAAGACACCCTTTGTCCCTTCGACTTGGTTTCCTCCAGATAAACTGTGAGGGCTTCTTGCATGAATGGATAGATACATTCACATTAGTTACAACCGATTTAGCCAAAGCAACTAGTTGAAATTTCGCATATTACCAAGAAACTGCTCAAACCACATCCATGACATTTGTCACTATGATCACAATGACTCGCAACAAGCATCAGTTCCATATCTTTAAGCACACCAATAAGATAAAATGATGCATAGTAACTTATGCAAGTACTCCAAATCACCATAGCCAACTTGAATGTTTTTCAGAGCTGGCAAGTTATGTCTGAGAAAGCAGTTACCTGTCATGACATACTCTGGAGCTGCATACCCATAGGTCCCCATTACTCGAGTAGACACATGAGTTTTGTCACCTACAGGACCATCTTTGGCAAGCCCAAAATCTGAAAGCTTTGCATTGTAATCCTGCCAGAGCACATGTAGATATATGAAAACAGGATGCGAGTCAAGTGATGCACAATGCATCATCCAATTAATGGATTCAACACTTACCGCATCTAGCAGTATATTAGATGTTTTAAAGTCACGATAAATGACTGGTCTTTCTGCTTCTTCATGAAGGAAAGAAAGACCCTGTGCTGCCCCAAGAGCAACCTTCATTCTGATGGACCATGGAAGAGGAAGAGACCCTATAGATGAATCATAATTCATGTAAGTTTCAAATGCTTTGGAACAGGTACTCTAGTATGATCAACAATTATTTCCTTAAGAAAAGACAAAGGTTCTATGACAAATTTAAAGCTTCAATGGCTTAAGAACTGGTCAGTAACATACTTCTGAATAGATGATTATCCAAACTTCCACGAGGCATAAATTCATATACCAGCAGTCTTTGGTCATCTTCGACACAATATCCAATTAACCTGACCAAATTGGGATGGTGAAGGTTACCAAGAAAATCAACTTCTGCCTGCAAAGAATAAAACAAAGTAAAATATGGGACAAAATCATTGCGAATCCTAATGAAAAATGGATGGCAAAAATTATCAAAATAAACATAATTTGAATGATAGCAAAGCACATACCACCCATTCTTTGTGCCCTTGAAGACCATCATGATTGAGTGTTTTGACAGCAACTGTAAGACCTGTACCAGGTTTCACAGGCGCAGTTCCATTCTCTTCGATCCACCCTTTAAACACACATCCAAAACCCCCTTCACCAAGAAGACTCTCAGGCCTGAAGTTCCGCGTGGCACATTTTAGATCATTGAATGCAAACTTGCGAAGCTGAGAAGAAACCTTTATTTCCTCTCCAACTTTAGATGCTGATGAACTGCTCTCAGCATTACTAGTAGATGTTGAGCCTGAGACTACTGATGCAACCGGTTGGTTCCTGCTACCATTTTCTGTTGACTTTTCTGCTGTTCCATGAAATGGATAAGAGTTTAGTATGCCATATTAATACAAGAATATCCCCCACAATAACAAATGTGACGAAACACCATTTCAATCTACACACCAAAGTCTGAGGTATGACAGAAGGACACTGTGAAGTCTGAAGTATAAGTTTAATTATGGGGTATGGACAGCACATACTAAATACAATCGCCTCATATGTTATCGCCAATCTCCCTAAGAGATGTTTTATGGTGCTTGGGATTCACAAGATCTGTTCAGTAACTATAATCCGATCTAGTGTAAGAGGTACTTGTAGAAAGGTATTTAGGTTGCGGGATAGGTACTAACTTAAAAATAAGATGAGATTTTAGATGCCTAACTTTACGTATACCCATAAATCTTGGTGTGGTACAAAAAGCTTGTAGACACAAATTAATGACCTTGCAAGTTGTCGTGGTTATTCACGCTCTTGTGGGTCGGGAAGAGTTGTAGCTTCTGCCAGCTTGACAGATCCAAGGGGAGCAGGGAAGTACTAATGCGAGGATATGTAGGTGGGGAATGAGAGGAGTATGGATGGATTAGGGAGGGTTACCGGAAATGCTCCAGGTGACTGGCTGACAAAGGATGTCAGTGGAGGAGATGTGTGCTGGAACAAATTAGGGCTATTCATTACAAAATTAATCTTGTTTACACAAATCTCATACCAGAATGCCCTTCTAAAAATCAATGGTTGGTATTTGTTGAGTGGAGATACCTGGCAGTATGTTCCAAGCATTGTAAAACATCTCCCAAAAAAACACCTAGCTGAAGAGTTAATCTTTTTTTAAAGAAATTTCCAAAGAAAGAAATAGAAATAGGTTTCTCTGAAGGAGCATAAGGAAAGAAGGGTTTCTTTTATCTCGCTTCATTGCTAGCACCTGACAAAGGCGATTATAAGTTAACAACAATGACAGAAATTACAGATCCAGGTGCCAACTGGAGTCCTTTCTCATATCTTTCCATCCTGTCTTAGTTTATGATTTTAGTTCCAAGCCATAACTACAAAAACAAGGCATTTATCCTCGAATGAAAGAAAAAATTATTTGCTGGCTAGACTTATTCTCCTCATATCTTTCCATACCGTTTTAGTTTCTTCATGCCTAATATCCTGACAGAATCTAGTTAGTAAATGGAGAATAACCTTTTAAGGGTGATTTTGGCATCTCACTTACTTTCTAAAAGCGCTTTTCTTGTCTACGTTGGATATATAAACTACATGATGAGCTCCTTTGTTGGCCCATATGAGAATTACTTTACTAGACCTACTAATGGCCTGTAAAAGTCTACAAAACTAACTAGATTTCACAGCACAGATCAATGCAAACTAGATCTAAATTATCTATCTAGGATCTAAGTACCCAACCTCGTATTGTTTGTAAGAAACAGTTGACACCGGCTAAACCAAAATAGCATAATAAAGCAGCTAATCTTGATCGCTTACATATTTCTAAATTATTCATTTCCATCAGCAAAACAGCCTTGATGAACATGATTCGACAAACCAGCTACTATTTCAAACATCGCACCTGACGATATAACATCACCACAATCAGAGTCAGGTGGCTGAGTATAACATATCAACAACTATTGCACACCACAGAAGCCAATGGAATTCTTGCTGTTGTTCGTGCATCTCCTTAAATCGTCATAAGATTTAGTGCAACTGTTATGGAGCAAATATGCCACATGCTATTCTAAAAGTAGATACTCAGAAAACCACTCATGCCACTAGTTAGTCCCACAGGCACGCTTGCTCCTCCAGAATTCCATCTTTCAATTTCACATTAATGTGGTGACAATAAGAACTGCAGCTCAGCTAGAAATACGGTACTCAAAGTCCAGGAGGATTTGCCAACTGTATGATGACCTTTTATGTGTTCTATCTGCTAGTTATACTAATTACTAGTCCATTTCTACATTAGGGCTCGACATATGGATACACCCAAAGAGCTGCAGCCCCAGCTGCACTCACACATAGCTCCTTCAACTCTCCAGAAAACTAACCACCATACCACACACGTCCTCCACATTTACACTCTAACCAGGCTTCAACGCCAACTACTAGATCATATGTTCATATCTAAGTATCCAGAATGATAATATGGGCAAAGTTAGTTACATCACATCTTACAGCTTCCATCTTTCCAGTTATGGGTTATCACCGCAGCCACATCTAACCAATCTTCCACAGCAAGAGAGCACATATTAATGGCACATTCCCCTCCAGGTAAAGTAAGAAAGAGACGTTACCGCCGTGCGTGCTGGCGCTGCTGGTGGAGGTGTCGACCTTGGACCGTGGCGGCGGTGGGCAGCTCCCCATCGGCCACAGCCGAATGCAGCACCCGGTGGCGACCGTCGCGTCCTCCCCGCCCTTCCGGGGCAGGCGCCGCCCACGCCTGCTGCTGCGGCTGCGGCTGCGTCGGCACCATCCCCACCTCTCCCGGTCCTCCTCCCCGGAGCTCTCCCACCCGTCGAACTGCCCCAGCTCCGGCGGCGCGAGCCCCATGGCCTACCACCACCTCCCTCACAAAGATCCCACCACAACTGCCCCAAATCAGCTCACTCCCCAGCACGAACGCACCAGATCGGCCTCCAAGAGCACCAGATACCCACCTTCCCTGCACGAAACCGCCAAATCGCCGCCGGAATCCCACCTTCACCGCCACGAAAGCACTCAATCGCACAACCACGACGCCCAGCCCTCTCCGCAAAATCCCGTCAAATCAAACCCATCGCCACATACCCACCAACAAGCCACGCCGAAGGAGCGCGTCTCCTGCAGAGAAAGCACCCCGTCCGGCCCCAGAGAGAGGGAGCGCAAGAGCACCAGCACATGAAGGACCTACCTACCAAGCAGGGGGCAGGCCCAAGTAGAGGCCCGGACGCGGCGGCGGCGGCGGCGGCGGCGTGGGGTGGGGTGGGGGAGCAGCGGCAGTGAGAGGAGGGGCGTTTGGGGGGAATAAGCCGAGCGAGCGAGAGAGAATAATGGATGGATTTGTGTCGAGAGAGGGACAGGGCAGCGGAGGAAAAGCACAAATGTTCCGAGCTCTTTTCTCTCCTTTTCCGAGCACGTGGCCGACGTGGACTCCTTTTCCAGCGTGCGGCGGCACTGCCCCGCGGGGCCCACGTGCGGCTGCGCTGACGTGGCTGCCGACGTGGCTGTTTTACGACTCTTCGAAAATGAAACGGCAGGTCTGCTACTGCTACTGCCACTGCCACTGCCACTGCCACGCATGGAATATTTTTTCCGTGGTATTTCTTGTACGTTTCTCATATATATTTCAAAAAGATGGTTAAATTCTTCGTTGAAATATTCCCGTTGACCGAGGTGGCATGTTACATACACTCTCGCATGGACCGAAAGAAAAACTGCACGTGTTCGGTTTGACTCGCGTGCCTCATTAAATCGAGTCAAGACGGTGAAGGTTTCTTCGGCGAGAGGAAATCGAAATTCCGACGCTCACATGCCACGAAATGGTCACCGATCACCGTCAGGAGATCTAAATTGCTAGCTCGAGTATATACAATAGGGCAGCACGTTATTAATCGGATCGCTTGCATGCACATGCGTTGTTTTGTGTGAATAGCACTGGATCGCACATGTGCCTTGCACGTCGCTTCAGCTTACGCGCCTTGAATCACGGTATTTGAGGAACTTAATGATGTCAATAGCTGCCGACGACTACCGGCGTGGCTGCCTACCTGCTTTCGTGGTCGGTTTAGAAAATTTGTCGCTTATATCTAAACTAGCCAAATGCCCGCACGTTATTACGGATAAATAACTTAAATTATTGAGCATATTAAATTATTGTTATCATACTCCATGCCACATCCTCGACTTCGTCTCAACTTTTGGTTGAGTTTTCGGCTCAGATAGAATTGGAAGTTGTTTGTGGAGAATATCATCTTACGTGAATTTGAATTTTTGTATTTGGGATTGATGGATGAGGAGGACATCTATTGAGATTTCTACATAAGCATAAAATTTTATCAAAATTTCTAAATGGTCTTACAGTAAAGAGAGGGAGAAGAGAGTATATGGACCGCCATCACCGATTGACATCTTTATAGGAGTAAAGATAATATATTTTCATCTTATAACGCAAATTGTTTTTAAAGTCAGTGCAATCCTCAATATCGGATCGGACGTTCCATCTTTAGTTTTCCTCATATTTATATGGTGACACAATTTTTTCGAGGGGCATGTTCAAGTAATTAGGGGTGCTCAACGAATTAAGATTGTCTACATATAATGTAACACACATTTTAAAGCATCATTGCTTGATGAGACCTTGGTCCTTAAAATAAGTATCTATACCCTCTTTGTTTTAAAATAGGAGGAGTTTTTAACTTGTGTAGTCTTTAATATATAACTTTGACCACGAGTATATATATACTAAAATACTATAAAAATTTATATTGTGAAAAACGACTTTCAATGAAAAATCTAGTGGTACCATTCTCATCTAACTATCTAAGTCGTTTTTATTAATTAATGGTCAAAGATAAAAAAGTTTAACTGTATACTTTCTAAATGAACTTCTATATTACAACACAGTGAGTATCATTTTTGCCACATCTACTACAATCCAACCAACTACAAATAATTTTTTGCACTAAAGGAGACAAGGGTGCAAGCAAGCAGCTCACAGAGCTCACAAACTAGTATATTTGAAGTCAATCTTATTAAGTTCAAGTAGAACACTTTGTCTTTTTCTAAAACCAGAGTTAAATTATCTCAATCTATTAATTAAGCTAAAAATATTTGGTCATTTAACTATAGAGAAATTGGGCGAAAACTTACAATGTAGCCAGATTAGGTCTAGGACACCACCAACCGATTTGATCATAACAATGCAAACTTAATACACGCAGTTGAGAAGATCTATCCATCGAAGTCAGACACAAATGTCATCGTAATCACCCATCACCCCGCAATCTGGCGACTCTGACTTCACCACGGATGACCACTGATGCACCAATCACCACAACGGCCGCACCAAATCCACGCAAACCAAGTCACAATAATCGATCATCACGCTAGTGGCAAGGCGGCTCCTATTTCAGTGACGAGTCTCATAGAAAAAAGTTACAAGACTTGCACCAACCAAGCTAACTATAACAGTTAGACAGTGTCGCTCACTGAAGCCACCCTTCGTGTGTCATTATCATTGACTTGTCATCTCTCACGACATGGTAGCTCTAACTTCACCATAACATGATGAAACGGTGCACATAAAACCCAACTGACATGCTGGACAACTAAGACCAGGCACATTTCATGACCCAAAGCGGCTCGTCACCATCATCATTGACACACGAATCGCAACGCTAGAGAATCTGGGAAACCACCCTAGCATCCAAGCGTGGCCATCTACCGGACCTCCCAACCCAAGCCAGCCTCTTTAAAGGACCGAGGATGACGTCTAGAGGAGGGGTGGATAGACGAAATCAACCTTTTCTACTAACTTAAACTAGAACAACCGACACACTCCAGTTTTCACAAGATAGCGCAAATTAGAAAGATAACAAGGTCAGGCAATCACACAACCCAAATATAAAGAGAGGAAGATAAGAGGATGCAAATAAGGTTGACACAATGGTTTGTTTTCGAAGTTCGAGTCTTTGGCAATGTTCTACGTCTCTGTTGAGGAAGCTCGATCCTATATCAAAGTTGGCACTCAAACGTGCTCTTTCTCAAAGGGCTTGGCAATGCAAAGCCCACATCACTCTTGGTGCTTCTTTACTCTATTCTAGGCGAGATCCGGCCTTCACAAACTTCTCAATTTCTTTACACATTTGAAGACTCTCGAACGACACCTAACCGTCTAGGAGGCGCCAACTTCTAAGGGTAATAGGAACTTGATCATTAGCTTGGAGGTGATCTCTTGCTTGAACACCTAATGAAAATCCAATCCAAATCCTCAAGATTTCTCCCTCTCAAAATATCTGACAAGAAGGCTAGAGAGAGAAGAGCAAATGGGCAGCACAGGGTGTGGAATGCAATGGATAGCCTCCACCCATAGATGGAGGTAGCTTATATAGGTAGTCCTAAAAAATCTAGCCGTTACTCATAAAGATACCTCGCTCGGATGTTCTAGATGACCTCCACCTGGAGGTTCCGGGATTCAAAAACAACAGCTATAACAGCGAGAAGCACCGCTCAGAGGGTGCCGCTCGGACGTACCGGGTAGTTCAAAACCTCAAGAAAAGTTCACACTCAGAGGTTCAAACCGTTGAAACTTGGAGATTCTGAATGAAACTCAATCTTCTGTCCTAAAACTCAAATTAGCTCGGAGGTTCCAGGAGATCCTAATGTGAAGGTTTTGGACAGGCAAAACTTGAGCAAAAGGAGTTTCCTTGAAGGCATCGGAATGAAAGGTCCAAGCGAAATAAAACACTGGGACAGAAGCTAAGTCCTAGCTCAGAGGTTCTAGATTACCTTCACTCAGAAGGTTCGAATGAAGCCAAGGCTTTTATACAGAAGCTCTATCACCACTAGGAGGGTCCAGGCAAAACCTCACCCAGAAGTTTCGGATGACAAGAAAAGCTACTGAGTGGACTTCAGATGGTCCGGATGACCTTCACTCGGAAGGTCTGAACAGCAGGAAACACTCTTGACAAAGCTATTGTGTGGACTTCGGATAGTCTAAACGGACCCCACTCGGTGGTTCCGGACGCATGGGCTCTTTTGAATAGAACCACCGAATGACTCCAGATATTCTGAACCAACCTCACCCGGAGGGAACGGATGAGCACTTAGCACTTTGGAGTCTACTCTCACACACTCGGACATTCCAGCCGACTGGTCCAGATATTGCGGGTACACACTGAAGTTTTGGTGTGGAGAGAATTTTGTTAGGTTGATAAGGATTTCTCTTGAATACTGAGCAAGTTATATGCTTCCTTGCCGTTGACTGGCTCCCCCTTAATAGTACAACTCTCGTATACGCAGTGTGATCATTGATCACTTACAGGACTAGAAAAAGGTCGTTAACCTTCTTGTTTCCATGCCGTATCTTTTTCAATATTTTTAGGGGTCATCAACGCCTGTTCCAACTTACTCATGGGACTAAAAGCTTGATCAGCAACTTGATATACACATTATTCTCTTAATCATTTTGTCATTAATCATCAAAACCCACTTAGGGGCCAAGATGTACTTTCAATCTTTCCCTTTTTGGTACTTGATGATAACATGATTAAAACTTCCATGAAAGGAGTGCATAGAATGTTTTGGATTCTGTCATATGGGTTGAGCTCTCCCTAAAGATGTGCGCTATTAAGAATTGCTTTTAAATGCAAACACGCATATCATGGAGAAAGTGAAAGAGCTCCCTATATCTTAGAATCTGTGGTTGTGCATAGGATACATGTAAAGCATATAACAAGAGAAACTATGCACAAGAGATGATCATGTCAAAAGATGCACTAAGATATATAAGCATGAAATAACATAGTGCATGAGATACAACTATCCATGTCATCACCATAAAATAATAGAGTTTACAAGACATCATGATAGCACATAAAGAACAAGTCTTGTAACTCTCAAAAGCCTCTCTATCCGAAGCTAACTAGTCTGAACTTCTCCCCCTTTGGCATCAAGACACCAAAAAGAGAGAAAAACCAGAACCCACTAAGCTAGGTTTCGGGAGCGTTGTCGTCTGGCGAAGGTGCGATCACTAGAGTAGCAACTATCGGAGCCAAAGGATCGGCAGGAGGTGTAGACTCTGAAGGAGACTAAGCTGGAGCCCGCAATGGTGAGCTAGGAGCTAGAGGTGGAGACTGCCTCGAAGGTGAGCGAGATACTAAGTGTGAGCCTCAGCTAGGAAATTGGTAGGTCCATCGTCGCTCTCTGTCTCATAACTAGAGGCTAAGTTGTTAGACTTATCCCGCTCAGAGTTGTCCTCCTTCTCAGCTGCTTTTGCTTGTAGAAAGGTCTTCAAGCTCTTGACCATAAGCATTTGGTTCTTCTCAAGATTGAGAACTACCTTCTCAAGCTCCATTTGCTTGGCCAACCATAGCCTCTAATTTCCTCGACCCGGTGAAGAGATGCAAGAGCAAAATCTTGTTTGGCACTGTTTGAGAGTTGTGCCATCGATGGTGGAGCAAGGGTTATAGGAGGGGCACTATTCTCGACCTGAGGTGTAGAGGACCTCGGGGGAGATCGGGAATGCTTGATATTTGGCCCTGATGCCTTGATAACATGTTCTTCCTTCCTCGGCTTGTAGGCTTCATGCTTCACTTCAAGGAGAAATTGTTTGGTAACATTGATCAATCTCTGAATATAAGGAACAAAAGGTGCTGATTTATTTTGCTCCATTAAAGCAATGTGAATAGCCTCATAAAGATACTCTATCACGTTGAAGCGCGTGCAAAAGTTAAGGCAGTCGAGGAAGTCAATTGTATATGATCTAATGTTTGTAGCATCACCGACCTTGAGAGCCAAGGTATTCCTCAATATCTTATTCAGGTTTGAGAGCCTTGGATGCATCCCTCTAGTTCCACCAAGCTTCACATTGGAGATCTCTCTCTAATAGTCTTTTGTGTTCGAGACAATCTTGGACACATGCTCATGTTTGAACTCAAGCTCTGGATCAGTGGGAGAAAGCCCTAGAAGCTCGGCAAAATCCTCAAAAGTGACACTTGAGTCTCTTGCTATATGACATCCATCTGATTGTTCTTGCTTCATCGATGTCAAAATAGACGGTGGTGTAAAACTGGAGGGGTTGAGCTCATTGCTGCAATTGTGTCTAAGAGCCATGATTTTATCTACAACAACTTTGTTGCACTCCTAGTGAACATTGGGGAACTTTACTTCATTTGTGTCAATGTAGGTCCACTTGATGTATCCTTGCTTTATCACCAGAGGGACGTGCTTGAGAAGCACCGTATCTTGCTAAAACATTGTCCAAAAGAGGGGATCAACTAAGGACATTCTCCCTGTGTATGGCTGCTGCTTCTTCGTCTTCCTAATATAAGCCTTCAGCTTCTTTACGAGAATCTCTATCACACGCTGCTGGTTGTTCCTTGTAGGAGGGCGTACAAGAGGATGTGGCATGAGTGACAGCAAGTTTCCCTCACCCTTAGTAGCAGTAGGAGTATTGGGAGCTCTCGTATGGGCAGCCTTCCTCGGGATTGGTGCCTTCTTGGCCTAAGCGGTCCCCTTAGCAATTCGGCTAGAAATCTGCCTTTTATTCTCGACAGCCTTGTCCTTCTGTGCTTGTGCAAGTATCTTCTCAACTGGAGGGCCCCCTCCCTAAACATCATCAGCATTTGAGTCTGATGGGAACTTACCCTCTAGAGCCTTGGCTACCCTTGCCTTAGAGTTTTCCTTGGTGACAATCTTAGACAAGCCAATTTTGCTCTTTTTCTTTGGAGGAGATGTAGTTTGCTTCAACAAAGCCTTGTGGGGGAGCCTTGGCAGGAGGCTCAATACACTCTTGGACAAGCACACCTCTTTTGGAGCCTCTCCAAGAGGTCATCACTTCAGCTGTCTCCTTGGAGATGTCGAAGTCCTCATCATCGTCATCAGGGCCTCTCTTTCTCTCTAGGGTCTTGTGGCTGACCACAAAAGAGATTGCGCCCTTATCAAACCAATGAGTGGGCTCCTCACTTTTTGAAGAGGAGTAGAAATCATGGGAATCCTCATCACCCTCGACTACGATAGGTGCTCTCTCTTCTTCACTAGAAGACATCTGTGACACCCCGATTTTCTGAAACCTAAAAATTAGGATCAACAAAAACTTTTTACTAATAATGCTGATTAAAATACACCAAATTAAAACTTTTATTCCAAATCATGTTCCTGCTAAACCCTAAAGCAAGGCAACCAAAATCTTTCCTCTCTGTTCCTAATTCCTCAAACTCTGTTTTGTCGAAGCTCTGTCCGGCAAGGTATTTAAACCCTGCTTTGCACCTTGTCTCCATACGTGGCTACTTGTTTTGCTTTCCCGCCACGAACCCACCTTCGGCATCTCTTTCCCTTTTGTCTAGTTGGTGCAACCTAAACCTACTTATGCCACTAAGTGCCCACTCGGTACTTCTGTGAAATTAGAGCATATACATGTCATGAACCTTTTCCGAATGACTTGAAATTCTACCACCAACTTCGATATGTCCAATCATGAGTATGTGCATATATATACTGCCTTTATACAAACGCACGTGCGCAAAACCCTAATCCACTCCTTCCGAGCTACGGATCAAAACCCTAATTCTCGTTTGGCTCTGCTACAATTCTATGCGTATATACGGGTGTATTGGCAATACCTACTCAAACCCTAGCCCACCATGACCTCCTATGATTATTCTAACTTTATTGCAAACCCATATACTCTCGCAGCCATCCTACCACCTTTTCTCTCTCCTGGATATACCTCTAGTATACCCCTTAAATGTTTTGGCAATCTCCTCAGTATGAAGGTTTAGCAATTCATGAATTAACCCATTCCATCTGCCGGTGGTTGTCTCTCCAACCTAACTAGGATATAATGTGTGCATGCGCATGCTTCATGCGCAGGTGCATGTACCCGTAGTGTATCCCTTGCCAGCCCATGCACCGAGCAATACCAATCATCTCTATGCAGCACAGCTCCGCACTGTTCTACCAAGCACTAAGCTATTCTCTTTCCCTATCAACGCGCTATCAATGCTCAACTTGTCCTGTACACTTCTACTTGGCTATGCCACGCCACCCCTTCTGTGTTGAAACTTGGTGACCAATTCCTACTGTTGCAACAGCAGCTGATCCACCCCTTTCATTACCTCATTCCTACCAGAGCTGCTCCATTTACTCTCCACACCCAAGCACGCTTAATGCTCCTCTAGTCTGTCCACCCATTTCCTACCGGCCAAGTTCTCCGCAACTCTCAGTCCAGCTCCCAATATCTCACTGCTCTTCTTCCCCATATCTCCAACCTGAGCACCACCTCCCTCTCCCTCCTTATACCTTTCTCTCTTGTTGCACGACATCAACCAACAGGTTGCACTAGCCCGGGACACTTCTCCCCAATTTCCACAGCACAACTCCCCCTACCAACACGCCACCTTTATTCCCATAGCAAGTAAAAGAGCACCCAACCCTTCCTGGTGCTATATAGTGTGGCTCACCTGCTCCCTCTTCTTTATACCTACCAACTCTACTCCATACACAAGAATCTAATTATTTTCCCTGCACACCAACCCCCCTAGCAGCCAAGCACGGCAACCGGGTTTTCTTTTCACTCCCCTGCTGCTTTTCCTTACTCCAACCCGAACTACTCTATGCCATTAATGCTTGGTCAGTAGCAGCACAATGTCGCACTATTCCACCAGCACGTCTCCTCACTGCACAAAGCAAACCCAGCACTCAATCTTTTTTTTCTGCTTTCTATGTGGTCCACGCCACCTCAACCCTGCCCACACGCCACCTCTTCTCCCTGCAATAGCAGCCATAACAGCAACAGCCAACCACCTTTATTCATTTTCCCGGGCTTCCTCCTTATTCCTTGCCTCGGTAATCAACTACCCGAGCTCCTCCCATTACTCCTTATTCCAAGCTGCCTTGCTTCCTGAGCTGTACCCAATTCATACCCCCTTCTCTACCTCAGGCTAGTCGCAAGGACTCTCGACCCGAGCAGCTAATCAGTAGGCAGCCACTCCACGCCCGAGCTACCTCTGTCCCCAGGCTCCTCTTTCCTCTTGGCAACCGGTTTCCATCCACAAAGCCCAAGCGCAGCAGCCGAGTCCCACTTAAACCAAGCAACGCCCTGAGCTGCTCCAGGACCAACCGAGCTCTTTCCTTGCATCAGAGACGTGCCGGCAAACTCCCCTGACCGTTTCTTCCTTTCTTCTAATTCCCAACTGAGCTCACCATGTTCCAACTCTGCTCGGGCAAGCTCTTCTCAGCTTCTTCTTCCACAGACCCTAGCTCAGTCTACCTCCTCTCTCCCCGGCCCCAATAGCTAATACCTCTGTAGCCGCCTCGGGTGCTTGCTCTAGACACTGCTTCCCTCGCTGAGAAGCTCCTCGGTTGCTCCACTTCAAGCTACCGCCAGTGGTGAGGTTTTCAAGCCGCTGGCTCTACCCGCCACTTTCCAGAGTCCCTTATAGCGCCGCTGCCCCACCTTTTCTGCTACCGCTGCCACCGTGCCCTGCCACGGCAAGCCACCGGCAGCCACTCCTTTTGCAGCGGCAGCGCCGCGACAGCTCTCCCTCGCCGCGGCAGCAGCTCCTCCTACCGCGCCACTCTTTCTTCCTACCGCAGCAGGCTAACCTCACCGCGGCAGCCCCTTCCCGCCGCGACAAGCTATTCCCCGCCGTGACAAGCTATTCCCCACCGTGGCAGCCCCGCGCTGCTGTTTTCCCTACCGCGGCAGTATCGCGGCAACTGCCGTTGCCGCCTCGCTCTGTCGTGGCAACCCGCGGTAACTCCTTTCCCCACTGTGGCAACCTCTCTCCCACCGCGGTAACCACCTTCCACCGCGGCAACCACCTCCCTATCGCAGCAGCTTCTCCCCGCCGCGGCAGTTCCTCTCTACCACGGCCTAACCCCCTCCCCCTTTAATCTCTCTCCTCGGTGGCTTAAGCCCTAATTTCTTTGACATGTGCACGGCAATGGTTACAACCTTAACAATTGAGCAGCCATCGGCTCCCAGTCGGGTCTAAGTAGAAGCGCATCCCTCGAGTGCGTTTTCCTCGGACAAACACGTAGTCTTATTCTCTACACATGCCGGGTGCGCATCCTTACACGGGAAGCGTAATTTCCACTCCACAACTCTCTATCCCACAACCGTAGAACCGAATGCGTACTTCCTGGAATACACTTTTGAGGTCATCCTTTTCTTCTTTCCGGCAACGTCCTTGTCGGTGTTCTAATCCGGCAATAATGAATGCGGGGCAGCGTACGCACAGTAGATCTAGATGGGTACACACGGGACATGATGTTTAGACAGGTTCAGGCCCTCAAGAAGAGGTAATACCCTACATCCTGTGTTGGTGGATGATATTGATGTATCCCGTATGAGGATATGTGTCTATGCCTATGAGAATCACTGTAAAGCTCTCTCGTCTAATGCTCTCTCGTGATCTGAGAGCTCTATTTTTTTGTCTACCTATCCGGGGATCCCTACCCGGCCTTATATAGGCGGCCGAGATAGAGTTACAAGAGTCCGGATGGGGGTACAGATATGTTTCCTAATCGGTTACAACTACCATCCGGGATTCCGGGCAGGTACGTGTCCATGTCTTGTACTCCAAGTCGATGATGCGCCCCCGTGTTGTAGTTGGACCCCAAGTAGTCGGCCTGGCCCACCCTATGCCCGGATGGCCAGCTTTATCCTCCTTGACGATACCTGGGTGCTATGTCATCGTTAGTCCTCCTCTCCCATTTTTCCGTACGATACAACTCCGGCAACCCCTGCCTCTTCCAATATAGCCCTGATCGGGCCAATCCTTTTCCCTAAATTAATTTTAAGATCAAAATCCACACCTAGTACCAGTTTCATGGATTGAGATTATTCGAATTTCCAAATTGGATGTCATTCAAATAAAAAAATATACATATATGTCTATATAAAGAAAAAGAATAATAATAACACATATATCATCCCAGTTTAGCCCCAAACAAATACCTTCCCTCCCAAAATTTGTAGAAGTCAAAAGTCTTCGACAGAAACATTAAGCCCCAAGTATCTTGTAGTTTAACAGGTAAAGGGATTCTCTAGCATCCTTCTAAGGACCATGCATGGTTCTAAACATTGCTTGAGTGTATTTCGGTTCCTAAATGGTTCTTCCTCGCACCGTTGGTGATTCGCTGTTCTCCCAACGTGTAGTTCCGATGTTGCGAGACCTTGCGGGAGGGATTTCAAGTGTTCGCCATATCGACTCAAGCTCGGGAATCGGCCAATATTGCCAGGCAAGCTCTCCACCCTTGATCATGTTGGATCCCAAGTTTACGAAATGTATGTTGCTTTACGAACCATGCATGCTATGTTCTACGACATGTTATTTTATGTAGTCTAGTTACATCCGACACTTAGAAAACCATAGCTCAACCCTGTATTCCTTGTCACCCTAAGGATTACGTATTTTGGAGAAGTTACCGGAAACCTAGGGTAGAGTATGTATGTATGCTTAGCCCTGCAGTAGCAAAATTAGGTTTCAAAATAAAAAGGGGAATACTCCCATATTTCATGTGGCAAATGTTTGGAAACGGACCGTCGTGTCCGAAGGAGTATGAAGGTAGTATATCCATGGGTTGGAATATTTTACCGCAAAAAGGTTTTCGTTAAAACCTGAAAAACAAAATGGAGAAGATTTTGATCTGGGTCGAAAATGAAGGGTGAAAGCAGGAAGTTTGTTAAATGTAAGGTAATGCCCGGCGTGGTTCTCGCAGCCCGTTTACGGGTGAGGTGTGAAGTCCCTCTCGGATCACTTAAGGACCGATCTTAAGTGCCGTTTGGCCAAGTCTTACCATACGTCCACATGTCTTTTATGGGAAGGACTTGATCTAGTACCCGACCTGAACTAGCATGAACCCGTAGGCAGTGAGCAGTGTGCAGATGGGGGTGTAGCCTCTGTAGAGAAAAGTTTTCGCGGGAAAGCGATAGCTTGTTCGCCACAAAGTTGGAACACCAACCTCCTTGTAACGATGATACTGACTCAAGCTAGGTTTGGAACATGTCCTTCTGGCGGGTTCATGGCTGGGTTCACACTGGTGAAGAGTCTCGTTGTACTAGCCCTGTCAGTATACATCGCGAAGTATACCCAGAGTGACCTACATCGTATGGGTAAAGCCATACCACCTCTGCAGAGGGTTAAAACTATTCGAATAGCCGTGTCCACGGTCAAGGACGAACTTGGTTAGGCCACACTAAAGTAGACTGAGTTGCAAAACCTAAAATGTGGTTATGGGTTTAAGGACACGATCCGCCGTGTTCGTAGAGTGATATGCAAATTTCCCGTTGTGTCGGGAAGAGTGAAGAAGGGATTTCCCCGTGGACTCGGGCAAACCCTATTATCTCCGTATGTACGGGTAAGCTATGTCTCCCCAAGGAATCGGGTAATTACCGTGTTTTCATTGATATCCCCGTATGTACCAGGTGAGCTATGTCTCCCCGAGGAATCGGACGATTACTGTGTTTTCGTTGATATCCCCGTATGTACCTGGTGAGCTATGTCTCCCTGAGGAATCGGGCGATTACCATGCTTTGCCGTTATAGCGGAAAGCACAAAGATGATCCCCCGTCGTAACGGGAAGGGTGATAAAAGCAGGTACCTTATTTCGCTGCGTCGAGATACTTTGCTAAAACTGCTTTAATATCTATTTACATATTTCAAATGCAAACTTACTTTCCCGCACAATGTGAAACCTAGGATAGAGCCAATTTCTTGATAACTCCCTTGCATGCTCATATCCGTGATAAATTCCCTGGCGGAGTACTTGCGAGTACATTCAATGTACTCACCTGGCTTGTTGATTTGGCCAGACAGAAGGGCATCCACTCGAAAGCAACGACGGTATCCGCGAAAGCTAGGGCGAACCCCAGTCAGTTGCCTGTCAGGAATGGCATATTGATGGGCCACTCCACCATTTGATTTCCGCTGTAAGATTTTTAGCCGTTCGGCTAAAGGTATAATTTTTTGATCCCAAAGATCGATTATATGTCATCCTCTAATAAGTGTGTGTATGACCTCGATATACAGGTTAACTTGTGTGTACCGGCTACTAATCATGGGACCGGTACAGTAAACACAAAGGTTTATCCGGCCTTAAAACCGGGTACGCCACAACATCTTAACCCTGTGAAAGCATGTCGGTAAGAGCATGGGGTAAGTGCAATAGAGCCAGAGGAAGTTTTGCAAAAATTTGGATGAATTTGGCTTTGAAAAATTTAAGAAAAGTTCATTCAACGCCTGTTCGGAAGTTTCGAGTGGGGCATGTTAGAGGTTCCAAGCCACTGAAAGCCCCCGGCCAGAAACTATCCGGATGTTCCAGAGTGTTTCAACTCGGAGGTACCGAGTGACTCAGTGTCTTCAGCCATGTCGTTTGGTGGTTCTAAACGGGTTTCACTCAAAGGATCTGAGACAGCACTGTTGAACAAACCATTCAACTACTCAAGGCACAAAATATGAACACAAAATCCGCTTGCGCAAAAGAAGATCCATCGGAAGCTTGCACCATAAAGAATGTAGAAACAATCTACTAGTATATTGATTTGCACACACAATGGTCACATACAAAGAAGATGATTTTTACATACAAGAAATCTAATCCTTATCCAAAATAATAAGAAATAATAGTTTATACCTTTGTTTGCAGCTATATGAAGAATAGTAGGTCTTGCCTTCATGTTCTTGATGGAGGACAACGATTAATTACTTGGAGAAGTGTCAGTCCCGTTGACGTCCGTCTTGACCACCTTGAGCAGCTAGTGGGAGATGTAGAGCTTGTCACTGTTGAGCATGCCGGTGGCGTGAGCGCATTAATTCCACGGAAGCTTGGGCTAGCAATCGTTGCCTCAACCCCCTCCCTTGGTCGTCCAGGCCCTCGGATCTCTATGGTTGAGTGGAGATTCATTGTCCTTGTGCCTAGTCAAGCAAAACCAAAAGGTGAAAACTATTCTATTCTAGTGAGAAATAATGATAAGCAACAAGCAAGCGTTGCAAGGATTTTCTAGCACAAGACCCAAATTGATCTGATCCAAGGCAAAGATGGCAACCAAAATTGAAGCTATTTCAGCAGCCATATGGCAAGCAACACACGAAGACCAGCCAGTTCATATTCTCTAGCAGATCAACATCACCTGATGCTTCTTCCAATATCACTAGTAAGAGAGAGAGAGAGAGGGGGGGGAGGGAGGGTATGTTCTCACTCACATGCTTCTGGTGGGGGAAGAAGTTGGTGGGCTGCGGGAGGCGGATGGCGGGACGTCCTCTACTGTCACGAAGGTCCGGCGAGTCGAACTCCTGGTCTAGGATCTGGCGTCTCGTCTTCCTCCTCCTCCTCCACTTCCAACGTGGGGCAGCCTCCTCCTCTTCCTCCTCCTCTTCCTTCGCCTCCTTCTCTGCGTCCTCCATTGTAAGAACGATGGTGCCTGGCTTGCTTCTATGCTAGATTTGGGTGGAGGAGCAGAGGACAAGGAAGATCAAGTACGAGAAAGAGAGGAGATGGTCGCCAGTGATGGATCTGGGAGGAGAGGCAGTCGCATTGGGTGGGGACTTAGAAATTTGAGGTGGGTTAGAGAGAGTGGCTGCGCCGGGGGATCTAGGGTTAGAGAGGCGACTGGGAATATATATACCAGTTGCTTCCTGGGCCTAATGGATCATACCAGGCCATAGATGGATTTTTGCTAAATATCATCTGGATGACATCCCAGATGCTTTTTAGCAAAAACCATCTATGCTGACTTATTTATTACAGACGATGTTAAAAAAACTGCCTATAACATGAATTTGAAAAAAAATCGTCTCTGATAAACATCATCATAGTTTTTGGTGTTTCGTCTATAATGAGGTGTTTGGGATGAGATTTTTGTAGTAGTTTATACTGATCGGTGTAACACATTTGTATGTCAACTCGATCATGCCTATTTATGGTCATGTATTGTCTGTTGTTAGTTTTTTTCCTTGCTTTTGTTTTTCATTCATGCTGTAGAATAATCTTACAAAATAATGTTACGATTTTCATTCATGCTGTAGAATAATGTTACAAAATAATGTTACAACAGATTGTCAGACATTCAGCAAAAATCAACAGCTTTACTGAATACCGATGCTGAGCATCACTACCAGCACTTCTGCCATGAACACCACTGCCACACAACTCTTACGCTACACCACAGAGAAATCATGACTCAAACACGTAGAATCAAAACTATCAATCCAACGACGCAGCGGAGCATGCAATAGTCACTATAGTTTGACTAGAATACCAAATGCTACAGATGGGTGCATAACTTAATGCTTCTTTGCCACTCAACAAGGAAAAAAGTTCATGACACATATATTCAATATAGTGCATAACCGGATGTTCTTTTAAGCCAGCGGCTGCCTCGAGTTGGAGTTGGACCCTAGGAAAAGAAGGCAACCCAGGTGATTCAGCTGGGCCTAGGTAGATTGGACCGCTAGTCCTTCACCTGCTGAGTGCCGCCGCTGCTAATGGGCCTGGGTGGGACATCGACTAATGTTGAAGGAGCTTGTTAGGCTTTGTCGTCTAACGAGTTCAAAGCCCTGTTCGGCTCAACTCTGCACCAGTCTGAATACTGCCTTCACTTGAAAATAGGCAACCTTTTAAAGAGTATATAGCTAAAATTTTCTAACCTTGACTATTAGTTCCTTCGTCCACAAATGTAACGCACACACTCTTCTCAAATTTATCTTTGAATAAGAATTTGTTCAATGATATGTGGATTACATGATACAAAATTGATACCACTGAAAAAGTGATTATAATACGAATCCAACGATATCAACTTTGTATCATATAATCCACGCATTGTTGAACCAATTCTTAGTTAAAGATAAATTTTGGGAAGTGTGCGCACCTTACATTTGTGGATGGAGGGAGTAATAGGTTAAAAATATTAAAATTGGTGAGGTGAAAGTAGTATCGTTAGATTATTATCAAAATAAGTTTCAAAATTTAAATTTTCAAAAAAATTTTCTAACAAATACATACAAAATGTAATGGTCAAAGATGTGTATTTGAAACCATGTCAATGTCCAAAACGACAACATTTACGAACGGAGGAACTATTCATTAAGCTTGTGAGTTTTGCGTTTATTTCTACCCCTGCTGCTAATCAGCATTGTAACACTCTGGCCTCAATTTGTTCTAATGTCCATGTGGCCCAAAGTGTAGTTGTATGGTGGATTAGTCCTACATGGATAGTTTAAATGGAGTTGACTAGCATATGTGAAAGATCATCTAGGCCCCTGAAATGGTTTTGATGGTTTAATGGCAACTCAAACTGAATCTAATATTTTCAATGAGTGTAAGCAGGATTAATAGGTTCCAGAAAAAAGTGTCATCAAGGAAAGGATGACCACCAAAAAGGGTACAAAGGTGGTTTTCCAGGACAGGGGATGGCTATGCTAAGCAGCTGTGCCACAGCTGTGAAGAAGCCGGTGCTGTGCAGGAGTTGCAAGCAAGGTGATGGTGGCTTGATGCGTTAGGGCCGTGACTGCAGTTGGTGGCAAGTAAAGCCTAGATTTGCTAGTTTCCTTGAGTCCATAGGAAACACCCGTACTACCAAGAGGGATGAATCAGTAATGATCTATGGAGATTTTTTGCTCAATGCTCAGAGTATTGGACAATGGCACTGATGCTTTGAGGTCAGTGGCTCTGTATCAACAGTTTGCACAAGTGTAAACTGGCTTGTGCTAGCCACTCTACAGTGCTAGCGGTAGAAAAACCCTAGAGGGTTAGAGTCACATGTGTGACACAGCTGTGTCACAGGTGGTCTAGCGCTCTATGACTAAGGTACATCTCTGTACCAGGGGAGAGCTTGTAAATGCTAAGGGACCTGCACTGCAATAGTTTGTCTGCTGAGTCAGAAAACTGTTGGAGGTTCTCTCCTTATTAGGGATCAGAGTTAATTGTGCACTGAGGGCATGTGATGTGCCAAGATCGGGCTAAGTAGTTTGGCTACGTCAGTTAAGGGTTCACCTGTGTGTGCCTCCGGTGACACAGGTGTCGATCTGCCTGAGCCTATTACCGTTGTGCATTGTGATTGGCTGTGTCACCAGTGTCTATCACCGGTGACCCACTTAATCCTACGTGGCATGAGTGTAATAGTCAGGTACCTGTGAACCCTATAAATAGGGGACTAGGGGAGGCCTTCGACCTCAACCTTGCTCAAACCAGTGAATCATATTCGACCGTTGCAAGCCTCTCACCCTCTGAACAAAAGCCAAACTTTCTAAGAGTTAGTTCAAGAGAGTTAGAGTCTCTGAGCAAAGAGCATTGGTTCCTCCAAGAGTTGCTGCCTGCCTGAATCTGTTACTACTTGGAGTGTCTACTCCTAGACGGGCCTAGAGTTGCTGGTATCACCAAGCTTGTGTGGGCTGAACCAGTAGTCTGTGAAGGTGATCTGAAGTCTACCTGCTGCAAAGCTAAATGACTTTCACAAGCAAAGCAAGAGGCCTGATCACTCAGGTACTCGGAGAACAAGCACGATTCAGTGCTGGTGATCTCTTCGAGTAGCCTCTCTAACGGAGACGTACCTCTCTGAAAAGAGTAGGGAACTTTGGTGAAAAACACATGTCTCTTTGAGTACTTCATATACTGCTTTTTAGTTACTCATTAGATCTGCATGCTTGTGTGTTCTTAGAATACATTGTTTATCTGCGATAGATCACTTTTCACCTTTGTAGACATAGCTGTGCCTCAGTTGCTGTATATCATATCTCTTACCTGTGTCAGCTGCCTGTTACACAGCTATCTGTCTTGCTCATCTGTTTTAAGTCATTAGCTCACCTGTGTTACATACCTATGTGGCAGCTACGTATTAATTTACATAACATATATGGCCTGTGCTGTTCACCTGTCACACAGCTGGCTTAACCTTGCAATCTGTTAAGACTTAATTTGATAACCTAAGTTAAAAAGAATTGAAAATAGTTAGCCTCCTATTCACCCCCCCTCTAGTCGGCACCTTCGGTCCTTTCAATATGTACCCCTGTGTTCCGAACATAGCACATCCGGTTAACCCTTTTACATGGAACGAGGGTGAAAGTGTAAGAAAGGTCCTATGTATACGTATGTCCCTCCCCTCCATAGGTGGTAGCGCATTAAGCAAATTTGGACTAGGCTGTTATAGGTGGTATTACTGCATCAATCTTAGCTGTTATGTATTTTTTTTGTATTTACCCAAATATTCAGATGATCTAGTGGCCTTTTCTTCAACAAAAATGTTGTATTTCAAAACAAGGAGACTACAATGCTGATATGAACTTTGAAATAGGGATTTTTTCAAAAAGAAATGAGATGAAGTTGCTTCAAGAAAAGTGGTACTACCACCAAGACTACCAGGCAAACCAAAAAAACTGAACTTTGGAAGATGAGGAGCGAAAGACGGGACTTTTGAATACCGTGTTGAACCGCGGGGGGCTTGGATGTGAGCCGGTGTAGGGAGCTCTTACGGGTTGAGTAAGAAATTTGGAGAGAGGGACGAGATAGTTGAGGAGGGTTTGGGGGAGAACTAAAGAAGACATCTTGAGTTACATAGTGAGAACGGAAACAGAGATAGGCGATAGGGATCTTCATTTCGCCCATTGGTCCCAGCGATCAACCCTAAGCCATGAAATTCCACCAAATCGGCCGCAACCTCCCCCTGCTCGCGCCACATGCCTCGACCAACTTAGCTAGCACAACGAGAGGAAAAAGGCCGCACGGAATAATGTCATGAAGATGTTGAAAGAACTTCTCGACGAGAGGAAGAAGGCGGCACGAAAAAATTTCATGAAGATGTTGAAGAACTGCTCGACGAGAGGAAAAATGCAGCATGGAAGAATGTCATGACGATATTGAAAGAACTGCTCGACAAGAGGAAGAAGGCAGCACGGAAGAATGTCATGAAGATGTTGTCATGTTGAAAGAACTACTCGAGAAGAGAAAGAAGGCAGCACGTCGGGAGAGTGTTGTCTTTATCGATCTCCTGATCGACGATTTAAAGGAGGAGACGCATTTAATGAATGAGAAAAAGAAGGGCCGATCCTGACTTGGGCAATTTTGTTGCTTTCAGGAGGAGCACGACAACATCCAAAAAGATGGGACGATCCTGTTTTACTTCAGCCTTTTTTGAACATGCAATTTTACATATATTTATTCTTTACCTTTTACGAGGAAATTATACATATATGATTCACTCCGTAAAATTTAAACTTGGGTGTACTGTAGATGGAAAGCGATCAAGAGAGGAAAAATGGCACTTTCTCACGGACTACAGTTTCCCGATGGTTTTCACATCCAACTTCTCGCAAAGGTTTGTTGCGCGGTTCTTGATCCCTGCAGTAACCTTTAAGCCTCATAAGCATATAGTACAATGTTGTTGTATAATTAATTATGTCGCTAATAATTGAATCATGGAGCTAAGATTATTGAATAAGCCCTTTATTAAGAAACATAAGGGACTTGTCACAAAAAAAAGAAACATAAGGGACTGGTGAGCATAAATTCTTTGTGTAATTTTATTCTTCCTTGTGCGACCTATACATGTACAATTCCGCCATTTGTAAATATTATAAATATTTATAATGCATTTAATGCATTATGAATACAATTTGTAACCACCTTTTCTGTCGGAAATGAAGTTACTGTTGCACGTTTCTTTGTGCTTTGAACTTTTCCATTTTGGATTTCCTTTTACTCGAGTAGTCAAAAATGAGTAATGTTAAACAAAATAAGTGTTTGTTCCATCGTAGTACTTGCCGGTTCTAAAAAATAATTTAACATTGTTGTCAATTCAACTGAGGAAAAATTATAGAGCTTGTTAGGAACAAAGGGTATTTGAGGAATTTAATTGGAATAAAATTCTATAGAAAATTTTTCTATGAAACTCTCTGGATTGTAAGATGTTTTTGAAAATTACTATATGAATGCTTCCTTTCCGTCACTTCTCGAGGACCACATGCTTTCATTTTCTTTGAAAAATCTAATGCAACATGTGTCATTTCCTTTGAAAAATCCAATGCAACATGTCTTTTTACTTATGCCCATGTGTTTGTCAACAAACGATACTACCTATGCCCACGAGTGCACAGTCTTGTGTTGAATCTAGAATGGGAGTGATGGGTCTAATGGAATTTGTGCGCTACATGCGTTGCTGTCATCGTCGCAGGCAACAGTCTATAATTGCATATATAATCTCTTCTGTATGATTTGCAAGTGTATATATTATACGCCCCTGCAACAGTGCAATACCACCATCCTAAGACGCAGGTAGCTAGTGAGCACCAAGCAATTTACACGAGCCATGCAAATGTGTGGCAGTGTCTCGGTGGCCGTGTTAGCTGCCTGGTTTTTCTATTTGGTCTTGAGATGGTACAACAATCGTTCATGCAAAGTAGGAGCAAGGCTGTCGCTAGGGTCGAGGGGTCTGCCCATCCTCGGGGAGTCGCTCGAGTTCTTCGCTAGGAGCCCATCTCTCAAGCTGCTCCCCTTCTTGAAGCGACGTCTGCAGAGGTAACAAATGAATCAATTTAGGCCTACTCAACCGACCGGTCATCTAACTCCGTCTATTCTCCATGTCTACTAGAGTGATGTAAAAAGGTTACACATTATGCGTATGGGAATCCCTAAGGGCACATGGAACACCTAGGAATAGCTTCATAGAAAAAAGTTGGCTGGAATAGAGAATAATTCCAGCGTTTTAAACGATTCTCTTCCTGCTAAGCATAAGTCAAAGTTTTATTATCACAATCAGTCTAATCTCTGACATCTAGACCATGCATCATTTGTGCATGAAATCGGCCAACATCTTTGTCTAGCGATCCTGCCACGGCCAGGTTAGAGTTGGAGGGTGTGCGAGGAAGAATAGGCGGATGGGATGGGCCTATCTTGCGACAGTAACTTGTTGAAGACATGGAAGAAGGGCACAGGTGGAGCTGCATGATGCTGGCCGGTAGCCACGTTGGCGGCTAGAGAGGGGCTTGCTTGTAAATTGAGGGTGGGAGGTAGAAAAAGGATAGTGAGAAACATCTGTATTTTTTAAGATGATAGAAGAGAATACTCCTCCGATCTCTTATGCCCAAAATTGTGCAAAATCATACAACGTTTTAGTACATATTATAGGGAAATAAAAGTTCACATGAGATGTAGAGTCAGGAAAGGAAATAATCAAATCATTATGAAGCCTATTGCTATGTCTCTACCCATGAGTGATGAAGAACTTCCGAACCATGGCTTCCAGAAGTCTGCTCCTAGCCACCATCATGTCATGCGCCTACGCCCCCTGCTGGAACAAGGAGCATGAGGGAAGCTAGCTTATGCACATCTAAATAATTTTCAGTGGACAAGCAAATTTCATTTGATAAAAAACAACATCGTTTCGACATAGACAATCAACGAATGGAGAGCCGTAGCTCCAATCGTAATCTGTGCACGTAATGTCTGTGTGGTAGGATTTTGGTCCAAGAGTTGAAAACTTGATCGATTTTGATTGTGAAAAACATCCATGTATTGTGTGGAATTTATTTTTGGCAATTACAAGTGAGACACACACACACACATGTATCATCACATATACACATATACGCATGACTCTAGCGCATGTCTAGACTAACGGAGACTGAAAATAAGTCTTTGAATCTCGATACTAGCGCATATAAAATTGAGCGTTATAATTTGAGCCTTGTCAGGTGGAATCATGTACCTCCACCACCCATCAAATGGTGGTTCTCGTGTAGTATGGAAACTTGCATTAAATGAATGGTCAAAATTTCAGGTACGGTCCAATTTTCAGGACAAATCTAATCGGTGAAGACCTCATCGTCTCCCTCAATCAAGAACTGAACAACTGAGCGGCCCAGGCCAGCCTGCTCTCCTGGCTCGATCAACCTAGCATCAAACTGAAAGAGGCAGCCTCAAGTGTATGCCATATCAGCCTCCCTCAATGATGTTGTGTTAAAGCTAAAGAAATTAACTTATCTTGATTTGAATATACTAGTCATTAACCCAAGCGTGCATGGGCAGGCAGCTATGATTTTTCATATTCTAGAAATATCTAAAAATGGGTAAATGTGAGTAGACATATTATTCAGTTAACAAAACTTATACACGGAACTCCAAGTTTGGCATCCAGCCGATTTGACTCTACAAAGCATTATCTTATCGTAGATGATATTCAGCGTTACAACAAAGAGGTTAATTAGCTATGAATCCTCAAGCTCAGACGGGAAGTTGTGGAAGGAATTCGATGCATTCCTTTAGAGACTACTAGCATTTCCACTTCACATTCCTGGCACAGCGTTCTACAA
The DNA here is from genome assembly GCA_019208055.1 of Stipa capillata. Lineage (NCBI taxonomy): Eukaryota > Viridiplantae > Streptophyta > Magnoliopsida > Poales > Poaceae > Stipa > Stipa capillata. The sequence goes on from JAGXJF010003003.1 coordinate 73,994, forward strand.
ATGTGCACAGGTAAGTACTACATAGATACAAATTTTTGAAGGAAATTATAAGCACATACATATATTCATTTGATGGAGTAGCCTAGAGAACTGCTATCTCTCGACCGAAAAGAAGTAGAAGATTGATGTGAACATAGCTAGCTGCAAATAGAACTTATAATCGTATGTTGTAAGTGAATTAAACCGTTGAACTTATAATTTCATATTAGCCTACAATCTCAACAAATTTTTCAAAGAAATGTGAATATACAACATATATCTAGAGATTTAGGAGTTGGGACTGGCTGGGAACATGATGGACCATCCAGATATATAATCCCTTCATTGCCAGGGCCAGAAGAATGTCATGAAGATGTTTAAAGAACTGCTCGATGAGAGGAAGAAGGCAGCACCTCGGGAGAGCGTTGACTTTATTGATCTCCTGATCGACGATTTAAAGGACGAGAATCATTTAATGAACGAGAAAGTTGCGTTGGATTTGCTGTTCGCCAGCTTTGAGACCACATTATCCGGGATAACTGCTTCACTCAGGTTTCTAACTTTTGATCCCAAGGCCCTGCAGGACCTAACTGTAAGTAATAAAAAGGGAAGTGAATTTACATATTTATTTCAACTGGGGCACATAGGCAAAATGCCATGCTACTCCTATTTATTAGGTCACTCATTACTCTCAGATGATGTGTGTTAGTCTCTAGTCCATATTATTAAATGACATTAAATAGGCAAATAGAGAAGTATACAGTGGAACAAAGTAATTAAATAAAATTTAGAAAGTTATAGTTGGGTACATTACATATTCTGTGTTGAACAAAGGACTCGGGTAATTTAATGCTTTCAGGAGGAGCACGGCAACATCCGAAAAAGTAGGGCCGATCCTGACTCTGAAATCACATGGGAGGAATACAAGTCCATGAAATTTACATCTCATGTATGTCTTACTTCAGCCTTTCACTTATAAATGATCAACTAAACACACATATAAACTGGTTCATGATGGCTTAATCAATGACATAAGTACTTGCACATTGTGCACTCATCTCCTTCATTATTATTTAACACTGTTGTCAATTCAAGAGAGGAAAAATTGTAGAGCTTGTTAGGAACAAAGGGTATTTTAGTGATTTCTATGTCCCTACGAAACTCTCTGGATTGTAAGATTGTCTTTAGAAATTACTACATGAATGCTTCCTTTCCGTCACTTCTCGGGACCACGTGCTTTCATTTTCTTTGAAAAATCCATTGCAACATGTGTCATTTTCTTTGAAAAATCCAATGCAACATGTCTTTTTACTTATGCCCACGTGTCTATTATCAAACGATACTACGTATGCTCACGGGTGCACAGTCTTGCGTGAATGAGGGGGAAATCTGGAAAGGGAGTGATGGGTCTAATGGAATTTGTGCGCTACCCGCATTGCTGTCATCGTCGCAGGCAACGGTCTATAATTCTATATATAATCTCCTGTACGATTTGCAAGTGTATATATTATACGGCCCTGCAATAGTGCAAGACCACCATCCTACGATGCAGGTAGCTATTGAGCACCGAGCAGTTTACACGAGTCATGCAAATGTGGGGCAGTGTCTCGGCAGCCGTGGCCATGCCTTGCATGGCGGCTGTGTTAGCTGTCTGGTTTATCCATTTGGTCTTGAGATGGTACAACAATCGCTCATGCAAAGCAGGAGCAAGGCTGCTGGGGTCGAGGGGTCTTCCCATCCTCGGGTAGTCGCTCGAGTTCTTCGCCAGGAGCCCATCTCTCGGGCTGCTCCCCTTCTTGAAGTGACGTCTACAGAGGTAATTAATAAATCAATTTAGGCCTACTCGACCGACCGATTGTCTAACTCCGTCTATTCTCCATGTTTACCAGAGTGATGTAAATGTTCTCTCGAAAGTAAGAATCATAAGGTTACACATTATGCGTATGCGAATCCCTAAGGGCACATGGAACATGTAGGAATAGCTTCATAGAAAAAAGTTGGCTGGAATTGAGAATAATCCCAGCGTCCTAAACGATTCTCTTCCTACCACGTTGGCAGCAGGAGAGGGGCTTGCAATCGATAATAGAAGAGAATACTCATCCGATCTCTTACACCCGAAATTGTGCAAAATCATACAACGTTTTAGTACATATTATAGGGAAATAAAAGTTCAACATGAGATGTAGAGTTGCGAAAGGAAATAATCAAATCATTATGAAGCCTATTGCTATGTCTCTACCCATGAATGATGAAGAACTTCCGAACCACGGCTTCCAGAAGTCTGCTCGTAGCCACCATCATGTCATGTGCCTGCACCCCCTGCTGGAACAAGGAGCACCAGTGAAGCTAGCAGATACACATCTAAATAATTTTCAACGGACGAGCAAATTTCTTTTTATCAAAAACAACATCGTTTTGACATAGGGAGTCAACAAACGGAGAGCCGTAGCTCCAATCATAATTTGTGGACATAATGTCTGCATGGTAGGATTTTGGTCCAAGAGCTGAAAACTTGATCGATTTTGATTGTGAAAACATCCACGTATTGTGTGAAATTTTATTTTTGGCAATTACAAGTAAGATACACACACATGTATCATCATGTATACACATATATGCACGACTCTAGCGCACTTCTAGACTAATGGAGACCAGAAATAAATATTTGAATCTCGATACTAGCGTATATAAAATTGAGCATTATAATTTGAGCCTTGTCAAATGAAATCTTGTACCTCCACCACCCCATCAAATGGTGGTTCTCGTGTAGTATGGAAACTCGCATTAAGCAAATGGTCAACATTTCAGGTACGGTCCAATTTTCAGGACAAATCTGATCGGTGAAGACCTCATCGTCTCCCTCGATCAAGAACTGAACAACTTGGTGTTCCAACAAGAGGAGAAACTCTTCCAAATCTGGTATCCAGAGTCGCTCATGAGAATCATGGGAGCCAACTGCATCGTCACAACGTTGGGATCCTTCCACAAGCACCTCAGGAGTCTGGTCCTGCGGCTCTTTGGCCCTGAAAACCTCAGGCTGGTCCTACTCCACGATGTGCAGCGAGCGGCCCAGGCCAGCCTGCTCTCCTGGCTCGATCAACCCAGCATCGAACTGAAAGAGGCAGCCTCAAGTGTATGTCATATCAGCCTCCCTCAATGATGTTGTGTTAAAGCTAAAGAAATTAATATATCTTGATTTGAATATACTAGTCATTAACCCATGCGTGTGCATGGGCAGACAACTATGATTTTTCATATTCTAGAAGTATCTAAAAGATGGGTAAATGTGAGTAGACATATTTTTTTAATTAACAAAACTTATACACGGAACTCCAAGTTTGGGCACCCAGCTGATTTGGCTCTACAAAGCATTACCTTATCGTAGATGATATTTAGCGTTATAGCAAAGAGGTTAATCAGCTACGACTCCTCAAGCTCAGATAGGAAGTTGTGGAAGCAATTCGATGCATTCCTTCATGGACTACTAGCATTTCCACTTCACATTCCTGGCACGGCATTCTACAAATGTGTGCAGGTAAGAACTACATAGATACAAATTTTTGAAGCAATTATAAACACATACATATATTTATTTCATGGAGTGGCGTAGAGAACTGCTACCTCTCGACCAAAAAGAATTAGAAGATTGATGTGAACATAGCTAGCTGCAAATAGAATTTATAACCGTATGCTGTAAGTGAATTAAACCGTTGAACTTATAATCTCATATTAGCTTTCAATCTCAACAAATTTTTCAAACAAATGTGAATATACAAAATATATCTAGAGATTTAGGAGTCAGGACTAGCTGGGAACATGATGGACCATCCAGATATATAATCCCTTCATTGCTAGGGCCGGAAGAATGTCATGAAGATGTTGAAAGAACTGCTCGAGGAGAGGAAGAAGGCAGCACGTTGGGAGAGCGTTGACTTTATCGATCTCCTGATTGAAGATTTAAAGAAGGAGAATTAATGAACGAGAAAGTTGCGTTGGATTTGCTGTTCGTGTTATAAGTGAATTAAACCGTTGAACTTATAATCTCATATTAGCTTTCAATCTCAACAAATTTTTCAAAGAAATGTGAATATACAAAATATATCTAGAGATTTAGGAGTCAGGACTAGCTGGGAACAGGATGGACCATCCAGATATATAATCCCTTCAGTGCTAGGGTCGGAAGAATCATGAAGATGTTGAAAGAACTGCTCGACGAGAGGAAGAAGGCAGCACGTCGGGAGAGCGTTGACTTTATTGATCTCCTGATCAACGATTTAAAGGACGAGAATCATTTAATGAACGAGAAAGTTGTGTTGGATTTGCTGTTCGCCAGCTTTGAGACCACATTATCCGGGATAACTGCTTCACTCAAGTTTCTAACTGATGATCCCAAGGCCCTGCAGGAACTAACTGCAATTAATAAAAAGGGAAGTGCATTTACATATTTATTTCAACCGGGACACATAGACAAAATGCCATGCTACTCCTATTTATTAGGTCACTCATTACTCTCGGATGATGTGTGTTAGTCTCTAGTCCATAGTATTAAATGACATTAAATAGGCAAATAGAGAAGTATACAGTGGAAAAGATGGTGTAAAGTTATCTCGAAATTATAGAATGACATGTATTTAGAAACCAATTTTGAAAGCTAGAATGACATGTATTCAGGAGCAAAGTAATTAAATAAAATTTAGAAAGTTATAGTTGGGTACATTACATATTCTGTGTTGAACAAAGGACTCGGACAATTTAATGCTTTCAGGAGGAGCACGACAACATCCGAAAAAGTAGGGCCGATCCTGACTCTGAAATCACATGGGAGGAATACAAGTCCATGAAATTTACATCTCATGTATGTCTTACTTCAGCCTTTCACTTATAAATGATCAACTATATACACATATAAACTGGTTCATGATGGCTTAATCAATGCCATAAGTACTTGCACAATGTGCACTCATCTCCTTCATTATTATTTGCAGGTTATCCATGAAGCATTAAGGGTAGGTAACATCGCTCCCGTGATGTTCAGAAAAGCCACAGAGGATGTCAATATAAGAGGTAAGAAGATTTTTCTTAAGAAAACAAGACATGTATGAGTAACTAAGCCTAGATGATATATATAAATCTAATTGACTAAACTTATATATGCTACTAATTCGTGCAGGTTACACTATCCCAAAAGAATCAAAAATCATGATTAGTCCTTCCACTGTTCACCTGAATCATACAGTTTACAAGGATCCCAATGTATTCAATCCTTCGAGGTGGAAGGTTTGTCAACTTCATGGGAAATCTCTCGTCGCTCCGCATATGAAGAAATTCACAGATTTTAAAGAACAAAAGGGGGCAAGCAAGGACGATATACGCCTATTCCAAAACATATGGCATTTTAGCATAGTTTTTCCCAAATGCATGAATATGATTATAGGTTTACATTATTTAAAATTTAATTTTCTAGTGCAAGCACAACAGTAGTTCAAAGTTTTATTTTCTGAGGAAAAAACAAGCTCAATATAGCTTCCCGAGAAGAAGAAAAAGTAGTTCATATCAGTGGCATCCTAACAAAGTGAAGTTTACATTATTGAAGGAAGGAAGTAATGTTGATTATACTAAAAAATATGTCTCTCTAAAACCTATCTACAACCTATGTGTACAGGATATTGTCGTACCAGATGGTGGTGCCTCTAAGGAATTCATGGCCTTTGGAGGGGGGTTGCAGTTATGTGTTGGTGCTGACTTTCCTAAGCTGCAGATGGCTATCTTCCTCCATTGCTTAGTTACTAAATACAGGTGAACTGATGTTTCTTGTATTTGAAGTTTTAATAGATAATTACTCTAGCAACAATAACAGTCCAGTGCTAAGTACAAACTCATCAGCACTTCTAGATTTCCCCTGGTCTAGAAAGCACACCTCTAGGATTTGATGCCTTGGAAGTAATAAGCAGCTTCATAAAAAAAAGGATTGGACGCCTGGCTAGTTACCGTATCCTGCTTAAGTGGGCCGATCTCAGTCCTCGAATCATCGCAACAGAAACATGTTCGCTGCAACAAAGATTTGTATTGTCCTAGAACAAAGTAAGATTTGTATTGTCCTAGAACAAAGTAACTTCAATGTGCAATCAAGGTCGATGTTGCAATCTGTATTCGACTGGTTGCAGGAGTAAACATGACATGCAGCAAAAACATAAAAGTTAGTAATAAATTAACAAATGTTCCACGGCAAAAGAAAGAAGGTACGCGGGAGATGAAAACATGGGATGAAGCATGCAACGATCCCTTTAAAAAGCCCCAAATAACATCTTTTCCCCTACTTCCCAATGAAAGGGCGTTCTATTTTTTTAAACAGGCGCGTTAAAAGTGACATGTGTATTATTTTTCACAACAAGTGACAGCATCTTTCTCTTACTTACTTCCCTCTCTGCCGATCACCTATGGTTTTTTCCTTCGTTTCTCTTCATCACCCCCTCATCTTTGTCCCTGATTTTGTTGTTTCTTCACTCAACCATCATCCTGCCAATCCCCGTCTCTCCACCATTACGTGTGTGCCTTCTCCAACTTTGACGGATCTCCGTCACGATTTCCATCGCTTCTAGTTGTAACACTCCAGAATCAATTAAAGAAATGTTAAAGTTATTAAAAATCAAGATTGACCAAAAATCCAGGATAAATTGATTAATTTGACTTTTTAACTGTGTTGAATGGAAGAATTGAGACTGCGGTTGTATTCATCTCATCGAATCAATTGAAATAGACTATATATTTATTCAAATCGGAGTCCAAATGAATCGATGCAGATAGACGCACCCCAACCCGTGCTCTCTCTCTCTCTTCTCATCTCACCCTCCCTCCAAGCTCCGCGAGCTGAGTCAAAAAGCTCGCGAGCTACTCGTAGGCTTGTTGCATAAAAAAATTTGGGCATGACCTTTGCTAAAAAAATGGACAATCCACAGACATATATTGCACAATTATACAATTCATCAGCACATATAACATAAAAAATGATGTAATCAACACGTCAATAAGTCTCAAGTTGTCAACAATAACATCCAAACATGTGCCAAGTCCATGTCCAATAAGTTATCAAATATAAAGTCTCAAACTCTCAACATGAATAAATTCAACATCCAAAAACATAAAATGACATCATGTCATGCGACCATCAATACGAAGCTCTACTCTTATCTTTCATTCTCCATTCTTCCAAGATCCAAATCGAAGAGATGGAACAAATTCATCTCTCTCAAATACGAAGCTCAGTATCTGTTGGTTGTATCCCCAGTAAACTAAAGAACTAAGTGCAACTCTCTTAAACAGGAAGCCATCTTTGAACATCAAACCATCAAGCACTTCACAAACAAGACCAGTCTGACGATCATGCCTCCTTTCAATATGAGGTCCAAAGGACCTATTAGGATCAATGAGATTATGGACACAATGTCGAACCCTGGTTAGAAACAAATAATAGCAAAAGGCTACTGGGAGCAGGACAAGAAAACACTGGAAGCATTTACTCTAGCTCCTGTGAGCTGATTAGTCGTGGTGCAGGAACTGCAGCTTCTCTTAGGGAAATTGCACCACCGTGCAAAAGCCAATGCATAGCATAGGTTACAACTGTTAGCCAGACAAGAACTACGCAAGGGGGAGAAGGGAAACAAAATGGTTGTTAGCTAGCACATGGATGAGCCCAACAATATTAATCTAGATAAACCGACAATGTGATAAAGTTAGTCACTCAGATCTTGATATTGGACTTAACAGAATGGAAATAGGCAATATGCACCACAGGGTTTTGCATGCCATAATTTCTACTGTAGCACAAAACAATATTGGCAATCAAGTTTCTATGACAAAGATGGAGCTCCAAGCATGACGCAAAAGCCCCTAGAAAATACAAACTTAGATGCAGTACCTAATTCATCATTGTTGGTAAATGGCGATGCAAGAGTTTTGGAAAGTAGACACCAATACATAATGAAAATTAGCTACCTAATTTCATGACTGACATGCAACAGAGATCAATAAAGACATATCTGAGGCTACTTTAGGTATTATAAAACTTCGGTCGATATGAACTAAGCAAGCACAAATTGAACTAAAGACAGATAAAAATGTTATAGAGTTTTTACTGCCAAAAGTGGAAAATAAAATATAGAAAAAGTATAAGAGCATTATGAATTTTTTCGAAGTATCTTGAAGATCAACTCTTGGTATAAGTTTTATCAATACTCTTTTCCGTCCATCATCTGCACCAATAACCTAAAAATCACAGGGGCATTGTGATTTAAGAACAATGAAATTGAGAAAATATGAAGATGGTACATGCCCCTACTCCCCCAAAAGAGAAGTAGTAAGCCCATATTACAATACCTGTGCTAGATCTCCTTTATAATTTCCACTGTTCATGCGCACCCATGTACCTGGAGAGATTTCTAATGGTTTTGCACGACTCGATAGCAAGCTAGGAACTTCAGCTGCAGGGACAGAACTAATTCGGCTTACATAAACGTTGCAAAATCCTTTGCATGCGTGTAGCAAGAGATGTCCATTTGGTTAGTGGGTCACTTTACAACCAAGAAACAACGCACATCATATATGTGGAGAAAGGGCTAGGCGAGTAGGCGAAAGACACACAATCCTAAAGGCTGCTATATCAATCCCCCCGGAGTGTGGCACGAGAATCCGCCGGAAGGAGGGAGCCGCAGGCAGGGGGGAGAGCAGGAGGAAGGGAAGCTCACCTCGAGGATAGACGGAAGGTCGCCGAAACCCTAAAAGTGGCGAGCAGTGATGGAGGGGCGGCGACGATTGGAGCACACGCGCCGGGATGTGTGGACGAGGTTGGAGATGAATATCTGGGCTAGGAATTAACTGTTCACGTGGCAAGTTTGACGGAGGACAAATTAGCAAACCACATTAGAAACAAATTCCTACTTGATTGCTAGATAAACATAAGTTTAGTGCACACGCACAAACACATGTAAAAGTCTAATCGATTGCAAGTATCAAGACATGACAGTACAAGCTTGAATTGATGACACTACTTCGAATACACCAAATACTGATCAATTAGCATGAGCAGCAGGAGGCACTGGTGTAGTGGTGATTGTTGGGAACGAACGAACCTCTTGGCCGTCGAGGCCAGTTTCCTCATAGGTAAGCGCATCGAGCACCCTGTCGGGGTCGGTGACAATGAGCTTGAATGCCTCGAAGGCACAGCCGTACTTGCGGTAGAGGGGCCATCTGATGTGCTGGTAGAGCGGCTCGAGGTCGACGTCGAGGGTGTTGGTGACGTGGAGCATGATGGAGTGGACAAGCTTGGACTTGTTGTATCGGCCGTCCTCGGAGATGTGGTGCTTAGAGAGGTCGATGTAGCCCTTGTCGCGGTCGATGTGGAGGACCATGGAGAGCTCCTGGCGGCTGACCTTCGATTTTGTTGTACTCGAGGAGGGAGACTTAGGTGCCCATGTTGGTGATGTGCTTGACCTAGATCATCACCACCGCGTTCACCTCCGAGAATTACAGCTCAGACATCTGGCACTCCAGGTTCGGCATCACGACGGCCGGAGTAGGTCGAGGTGCGGAGGGGAGAGCTAGGGTTTTGGAGGATGCGGCGGAGACGGGCAGCGCGCAGGGGGGTTATGGATTTATTGGATTAGCACGCCCGAATCGACCATGTGGATCTGTTGAGATATCACAAATTTTGTTGAGCAAAACAAGGAGGAATGGATGAGTTAATGATGTGATTTCGTTGCTAAGTTAGTCGTAGATAGATTTACTTTGTTAGAGGGTTAAAACTAAAAGCTAAATTATGACACCATCACCAATTCAACTACACTGAGGCCACGCATTCCAGTAGGGGCGTTCATACGGTGTATTTGGTGATTCTAATAAAAAAGGTGTATTTGGTAAACACGGTAAAATACTAATTTATTTTTAATTAAAAATAAAAGAGAAATTTTGAGACACTTCCAACTATTTTGGACCGTACATTACTTTTGATCTAAGGGCATAGATTGAAGGAGGTAATATCTCATGACATGTTGAACATTGTAGGAATCAAAACCATAGGAATGTCGGGACCCAAAATCCATAACAGAGAATCTTAAGTGAAATCACCCGCAAAGTCGAAACGTCAACCCCGACCTCAACACTTCACGAGGTATGTTAGCAGAGTGTGATCGAACACGACCTTTATAATATTTTTGACTTAAGTATGAGCCACTCTAATGTGCTAGTCTGTGTACACCAGTCCGGCCGATACTTAGACACGGTCCCAAAAGTTGTAGCAGGTGATACATCCCCGCTCCTGGACCGTGTGTAACCCTTACACCTATATTAAGGTGCCACATCACATCATTTTTCACTCACCCAACAAAAGGGAAACGGCAGACTATGCAGCTCATAACTTAACTCTAGACAAATTATTCAGTCGTGGGTGACCCATTGTACCACCCGTGCAGAAGTACACAAATCTTGGATCAATATACATCGGGAACCAGTGCTTGTGGGAAAACGAGACAACCCACCGTGCTCCTAGCCATGGCCTCTCGTCTAACCCGATAATTATTAATCAAGTTCATTAGTTACTTCCTGGTGAACGTCCACCTACCACTTAAACCACCCAGAGTGTGTTGGTTTGTCTACCATCCAAGGAATTATGACTTTTACATGCATAAACATGTCTAAGCATAATTAACAATATAAGTAGTTTAGAAGTAACCACTATACTACTCTAAATAGGTTGGGGTGTGGTGGTGTTGATTGGACGACAAAGTAAGTTATGCAAGGAATAAAGCTAGTATTTAACGGAAAATATAATTTGAATGCATGCGATAAAGGTTTAAAAACAAATAATACATTGTAAATAATAGGGTGGTTGCAATATGTTCAAAGGGGTTGCTTGCCTTGAGATTCGGTTATTAAGTCTTGTTCCTGCTCGGGATTATACGCTTCGGAATCTTCCGGCTCTATTGTGAAGAACGAAAACACCAAAAAAAGGAGGTGCAATAATAAATATCAGCACGATATGAAATGTATGTCGTCGCATAGAGGATTCAAAATAAATACTAATGTAAGTGGAATCAATTAAATCGGAGTCCGGACGTTCGATATATTGCGATCCGATGACCTCCAGCTAATCGGAAAACCCTAATTTGAGTTTTTAACCATTTACATTTTTTTCTAGTATGCAAACATGTATGCAAATGACATATTTGGATAGATCTCATTTTTCGAACATTTTGATATATTATTTGCAATTTTTTGATTAAAAATGGATTTCCTTGATTTTTTCCAAGATTTAATTAATTTAATACCCTTTTTTATTTTTCTCAGTAAATAAAAATAATATTAAATAAAAATAATTATTTTCATTACTCACTTTTAATTAGCCCACAGACTAACCCACGGGTACACAAGTTTTTAATTGTATTAGATAATCACATAACCATGCTAAATTAACTTTACGGTCATATGGTTCATTTCTCCGGTGAAACATGCTATACCTGAAAATCTAATTTGCTGCTAAATTAAGCACTAATCGTGCATTTTTAATTAGTCAACTAGCACAGTGCAAGCATGCACTAGTTGTAAACATGTTCTGATATACACATATACAAGTACTTATACAACACGTGAGACCTAGAATCCATTAGCATGTTAGCATAAAGATGTTTTAAATTGTGCCCACGATAGCTCTAGCATGGCATCCAATGACTAGTTAACTTAGTCAATTAGCTATCTACTAATCTGATTTGTAATACAAAGAATCTTGTGCTTAGAGAGGGAGAGACAGCCAAGAGCTAACTAATAGCAGATACGTGCATGCATACACACATAACTAGCAATTAAGCAATGGTCGTTGCATCAAATGCATGCATGTATGCCGGCGATGAGCACAGCTACCTAGAGCAGCTGGATGGACTAAGGTGCTCACTGAAACGACGCTCGGTACGACTAGCTGCGATGGTCGCGCTCACTGCAGGGACGGAGTAAGAAGCATAAAGTGCGAACGGGAAGCAGTGTCTTTGGATAAATAAGTAGCACTCCTTAGTGTGCTTACAAAGGAACGAGTGGTGGTCTCTACAGCCGTGACGGAGCAGCTCGTGCTGGCAGTTGCATGCCTGCTCGCTGACGGAAGAAGCAGCTGCGTGCCTGGGCACGTGGTGAGCGTGGCGCCAGTGCATCGGCAGATAGATAAGTCTCCGGGTAAAAGGAAAAAAAGAACCATCGGTGAAGATAAGCTAAGCCAGAGATGGTTGATTGCTGTGTTGCTACTGATGTTATGCTACTGTGAGCACTAGCTGAATTGGTCGTGAGAGGGAAAAATGACCTTTTGAAGCATATATGCATGTACACCTATGCTGTGGCTTCAAGATTGATCTCGTGATACTTTAAAGGAAGATGAATGCACATCTGTTCTAAACATGTCGATATACATATATAGATGGGGACACATGAGAGAAGAGATATCTAAATCAGATTAGTTACGATTAATGAATAGTGCATTATAATCTGTAGTATTTTTGAGGTCGTAATGTAAGTGTGTGGAGTAAGTTTTACCAACAGTTTGATATATTATTTGCATTTTTTGATTAAAATCGGATTTTCTATGATTTTTCTAAGATTTAATCAATTTAATACTCTTTTTGTATTTTCCTCCGTAAATAAAAATAATATTAAACAATAAATATTTTTATCACTTATCTCTGTCTTAGCCTCAGAGAATGACATGTGGGCCCCATGGTCAACCTAGGTCAAAGTTGACCGAGTCTATGATAGGTGGGGCCCACTTGTCATAAAATTCTGATTTTCTTTATTCTTTTAATTTAATTCTTACATGTAGGTCCCGAACGTCATAGAGACAAAAAGAATTAACTGACAGTGCATTTAATAATAGTCATTAATCTGTCGGTTTAATATTAATTACTCACAGTTAGTATTAAATGTTGTCATTAATGTGTCCAAACGTTAACTACACATGATTAGTAATTAATTACATACATTAATTACGCTTAGTATTAAATGCTTTCATAAATATGTCTTCACGACAAAATTAATGGGCCATTAATGCCCTAATAAACACGGCCGGGACTCGGCCATTTGGCTCGGTCCGACCAGTGGTTTGCCCGGCGCGGCGCCGCCGGTAGCGGCGGCGGTCAAGGCAACGACCGGGGGGGGGGAGGGGGGAGAGGCGGCGGTGCTCAGAGGGCAGGTGAAAGTGCATCCACTCCCATGGAGCTTGGAAGGATGGCTATCTTGCCCCAGAGTTTGGTTTTGATGGTTATTGGCAATCCTCACCTGTGTCTAATGTTTTGCAATGAGTGTGAACAGGGATTAGATGGACAGGTGAAAGCTGAAGTGAGACAACTGTTGATGATGAGCCCTAAAAAGAGCAAGGAACTGGGAAGGTCAGAAGGACCAGCTGAGCTAGGTTCCTGAGGCACAGTTGCGAGGAAGCCGAGGCTGTGCTCGAGGGCAAGCGAGGTGATGGTTGCTTGATGGAGTTCAAGGGCCGTGAATGCAAGCTTGATAAGTCCTGGAGGAGCTAGGAAGCTGGTGGATCAGGACCAAGGGTTCTCTGTGCGTCTACAAGGGCAGTCGTCTTCGGTGAAGAAGCTTGGAACCAGTGCCAAGGGTCTAAGCGAGCTGGTCAGGGACTTTGGCGAGGTCATTGCTCTCTGGTCAGTTGTAGGCTTGTAGTGAGCCGGCCAGAGTTGTGCTCAGGTGCTGCCTGAGGCAACCGAGTCCACCTGAGTTTGGCATCTGAGACTCAGGTGGGTAGCTCAGCCGTGGCTAGTAGGTTACCAGAGGTGCTCGTTAGCTGAGTCTCAGATAGGTTAGGTCTGGTGGCTCTTTGTCTGACGTGGCATGAGGGTAACGGCTAGCTGCCAGGGACCCTATAAATAGGGAACCTGGGGAGGTTTTCAACCTTGAACCTTTACCCAACCTTTGCCTCTAACCCGAAAGCAACCTGTTGAGAAAGAAAGAGCTCTAGGTCTCCAAGTGAGTGTTGCCTGCGTGTATCCATCGTGAGAGTGAGTTACTTAGTCCTTCAGGTGTAATCTTCGAGGTACTGGTTCCTCCAAGAGTGGGAGTGCTCTTGGAGTTGGTGAGCAAGCCAAGTCTTGTGTGGCTGCCACCAAGAGTCTGTGAGGGCGATTCGGGTCTGCCTGTCTTGCAGCAGCAAGATAAAAGGATTCCACACAAGAAAGGTACTCGAGGAAAGAGCACGTTTTGGTGCCGGCTGTGAGAACAGCTTCCTCAACGGAGACGTACTGCTTCGCAAGAAGTAGGAACTTCGGTAAAACAAATCATTGTGTGCTTTACTTTCTGTCTTGTGATCTGCTCTTACTTATTCTGATATCTATGTATGCTTAGATCACTAGTGCACCTTTATTTGTTGCACACTAACTGAGTTTCCTCACCTGAGACTCAGTTAGCTCCTGCTAAAGCTAGTACCTTTCCTGTTCACGTCATCTGATGCACTCACCTGACTCTCACACCTGAGACTCAGTTAGCTCTGAATATAACTTGTTCTACATCAGCTGAGTTTGCTATCTGAGTGTCTGGTGTTTATCTGATATATCTTGCTGAGTCTCAGTTACCTGCATCAGTTGCATATATTTTCTCTAGGTTTGACCTATCTCCAGAAGAGAAACCCATTAGGCATTTTAATTTCTAGAGCCGACCTATTCACCCCCCCTCTAGTCGACTCCTGAGATCCCTTTCAAGTGGTATCAGAGCCTCGTTGCTCATAATTGGCTTAACAGCCAGAGTCTAAAGGATGTCGAACTATGAGGGTAGAGTTCCTATGTTTGATGGTACTAATTATGCCTTTTGGAAGCGGAAGATGCAAATGCATCTTACTGCACTTGACCCAGATGTATGGAAGATTGTCACAACAGGTCTTGATGTGATTGATGAGAGCAATCCCACTGATCAAGAGAAGATCAGCATCAAGAACAATGCTAGAGCTGCCAATGCTATCTATATGGGACTGCAAGAGCATGACTTCAATCGTGTCTGCACCTTTGAGGAAGCCAGAGATATATGGTTCACACTTCAGGCCATCTATGAAGGTAGTGACACGTTGAAGAGGTCCAAGAAAGATGTGCTGGAGCATGAACTTGACAACTTCCATTACCAACCTGGAGAGGACATCAATTCCATCTTCACAAGACTTACCATGATCACTAATCAGCTGAAAGCCCTTGGGTCCAACAGAGTGGAAGATGGAGATGTGATCAAGAAGTTCCTCTTTGTGCTTCCCAAGCCTTATCACACTCTGCGTCTGATGATGAAAGAAAAGGATGGCTTTGACAGATTAAAGCCCACAGATGTCCTTGGTAGAATGCTCACTCATGAGATGGAGCTAAATCACTCCAAGAAGCATGCTATCACCTCTGGGAAGAACAAGGACATAGCCCTCAAGGCAGTGGCCACTCACAGGGACTCAAGTGATGAAGAAGAAGATCCAGATGAAGAGATGTCCACTGATGAGGAGAATGAGCTTGCCATGCTTACTCGGAACTTCAGAAAGTTCTATCGAAGGAAGAAGTTCTTAGGCTCAGCTGATAGATTTAAAGGGAAGAAGCAACTCAGTGACAAGAAGTGTTTTGAGTGTGGTGACTCAGGACATTTCATTGCTGACTGTCCCAAAAAGAGCAAGAGACAAGAGGATGGCAAGTACAAGAAGAAGGAGATCATTGTCAAGAAGAAGTACAAAGAAGGGAAGCCTCCCATATTCAGAAAGAAGAAGACCTCTGCTGCCAGAGCTTATGTGGGACAAGCCTGGGTCTCAGATGACTCAGAGTCAGAGGAGGAGTCAGAGGAAGAAACTGAGCTTGCTGGGTTAGCCATCTGTGTCTCAGGTGGATCTCTCAGGAGTCCAACTGAGCCAGGAGAAGACTCAGTTGGGTCACTCAGCTGCGCACCCGAGTCAGACTCTCTCTTCGACAAGGATGCAGATCCTACATATGCTGAGACTCCAGCCCTATGCCTTATGGCTAAAGGCAGCAAGGTAATGACTGAGGATGACTTCCCTGATTATGCTCAACTAATGGATATTCTTGACAGGACAGAGAAGCTCCTTCGGAAAGAGAGAAAAGAAAACATCTCTCTCAGGGACAAACTAACTGACATGCAGGTGTCCCTTGATAATGCACAAGATGCTAAGGCAGATCTTGATGAGGAGGTTTACTTATTGCAGGAAGCTCAAAACAAACTTAAGCTATCACATGAGCTCCTAATCTCTGAGCATGATAAACTCAAAGAAACTCACTCATCTTGCACTGCTGTTACACCTGATGCAAATTCTCCTACTGTTATAGAAACCTGTTTAAACTGTGCATCTCGCATCAATGCTATTACTTCTAGTACAGTGTTTGTTGTAGATTCATCCAGTGAATCAAGCACTTCAACTGCTACTAACTTTGTTGATGCAGCAAAGTACAATGAGCTCAAGGAGGAGCATGAAGAGCTAAAAAGGCTCATGAGAATAGGCCTATGCAGTGCTAACATAGGCATGCAGAACTTTGCTAGGCTTCAGTCCACCTTAGTACTAAAGAATAATGGTACAAGGGGACTTGGTTTCACTCCTGCACTTATAAAGAACAATTCTTCATATACTCCCTCTGCTACTAACAAGAAATACTTGCAGAATCACTTTGTTCCTCAGAAAGGGAAATATGATACTAACTCTCTTGCAGGAAACCATCGAAAGACAGATGGTTATGTGAAAATTCCCTCTAATCCAAGCTATGTGCTTAAGACAGGGAAAAAGGGCAAGCCTGAGGCAATATATGTTGGACCCTGGAGTAGGTACAAGAAGGTACCAAGCATTTGGGTACCAAAGTCAGTAGTCACCTGTGTCTCAGGTGACTCACTCGGTTGGGTACCGAAGTCAGGGAAAGCCACCTGTAACTCAGGTAGCTCACTCAGGTGCAATGCAAATTTGCTAACCCCTCCATCTGAGTTTGCAGGAGATAAGAATCTGAGAAAGATTCAGAGGTTCTCTAAGCTTTCTAAAGCCATAGCTGCTAAGAACCCTAATGTTAATCTTATTCCTGCTATTGATGCTTACAGTAAGAGTCCTGCTAACTTGGGAACCAAAGCTATTTGGGTTCCTAAGTCTCGAAACTAATCGTGCAGGGCTCTGCCTCCAGTGGAACAAAATGGGTCATGGATAGTGGCTGCACACAGCACATGACTGGAGGCAAAGAGCAGTTTTCTGAGATAAGAAAAGATAACCTTCCTTGCAAGTATGTCAACTATGCTGATGATTCAAGAGGCAAGGTATTGGGTTGTGGTAAAATTGCTATATCTCAGGAACATTCTCTTACTGAAGTAATGCTTGTTGAGTCTATTTCATATGATCTCTTATCTGTTTCTCAATTATGTGATGCTGGAATGAAAGTCACATTTTATCCTAAAGAGGTCTATGTCCAGAAACTAACAGATGACTCACAAGTTTTCAAAGGCTATCGAGTAGATAAGCTATATCTTGTAGATTTTCAGGATCAAGAAGCAGCTGTGCCATGTTGCCTTATAGTCAAAGCTCAGTTAGGCTGGCTGTGGCACAGGAGGCTAGGTCATGTGGGAATGAGGCTGCTGAACAAACTCAGTAAAGAAGAACATGTCCTAGGCCTGAAGCAGATCGAATTCAACAAAGACAAGCCATGCTGTGCTTGTCAGGCTGGAAAGCAAGTTGGAAGCCCGCATCCACCCAAGAACATCATGACCACTACTTCTCCATTCGATCTCATACACATTGACTTGTTCGGTCCAACCACATATGAGAGCATTGGAGGTAACAAGTATGGTTTTGTTGTTGTAGATGACTTGTCACGTTTCACTTGGGTATTTTTCTTGAAGGACAAGTCACAGGTGTACAAAGGTTCAAGCACCTCATTGTCAGAGTTCAAAATGAATGGAACATCAACTTGAAGGCAGTGAGAAGTGACAATGGGACAGAATTCAAGAACTCAAGAGTTGAAGCCTTCATGGACAAGCATGGGATTAAGCATGAGTTCTCTGGTCCCTATGCACCACAGCAGAATGGAGTGGTGGAGAGGAAGAACAGGACCCTGATAGAGATGGCAAGAACACTGCTGAGTGAGTACAAAACACCAGCAAGGTTTTGGGCTGAAGCTGTGAATACTGCCTGCCACAACATCAATAGACTATATCTTCACCCACTCCTAAAGAAGACACCTTATGAGCTGCTGACCAACAAGAAGCCAAACGTCTCCTACTTCAGAGTATTTGGTTGTAAGTGCTATATTTTGAAGAAAGGCAAACGTCTCTCTAAATTTGAATCCAAATCCGATGAAGGAATATTTGTTGGATATAGCTCAGAATCTCACACCTACAGAGTCTTTAACACCAACACTAAGGTTGTTGAAGAAGCTGTAGATGTGACATTCGATGAATCTAACGGCTCACAAGATGGGCAAGTTGCTAATGATATTTCAGGGAAGGTAGATATACTTCACAAGTCAACAGGTGAAGTCAGGCCCCAAGTTGAGGAGCAAGCTTCATCTGGAGTTACAAATCTACCTGACCCAGCTGATGAGCAGGATGAAGTCAATGGCATTGAGTTCGAGTACAACCCAGCTAATGATCTATTGGACTCAGAAGCCTCCATGCACCAGCTGAGTCTCAGGAAGAGCCAACTGAGTCACAGATACACCCAGCTGACCCACTTCCAGCTGTGACTCAGGCGGCTGACCCAGAACCCCCTGTGATCAGCAGGCTGCAGAAGGATCACCCTGTAGACCAAATCATTGGTGCCATTAATAGGGGAGTGACTACTCGTTCTCGTATTGCTAACTTTTGTGCTCACTACTCTTTTGTTTCCACCTTTGAGCCTAAAAATGTAGGTGAAGCTCTGTCTGACTCAGACTGGATCAATGCTATGCATGAAGAGCTGAACCAATTTGAGAGAAATGAAGTCTGGTCACTTGTTGAAAGACCCAAGGATCACAATATTATAGGAACAAAGTGGGTCTTTCGCAACAAGCAAGATTCTACAGGCCAAGTGGTGAGGAACAAGGCAAGATTGGTTGCTCAAGGCTACACTCAAATAGAAGGCTTGGATTTTGGTGAGACCTTTGCACCTGTAGCTCGACTTGAAGCTATCAGGATACTTTTAGCTTATGCAAATCATCACAACATCAAGCTTTATCAAATGGATGTCAAGAGTGCCTTTCTCCAAGGTAAGCTTGCTGAACTTGTGTATGTAGAACAGCCCCCTGGTTTTGAAGATCCAAAAAGACCCCATCATGTATATGTTCTCCACAAAGCTTTATATGGTCTCAAACAAGCCCCTCGTGCTTGGTATGATACCCTAAAGGAGTTTCTTATACATAATGGTTTCAAAATTGGGCTTGTTGATACTACACTCTTTACTAAAGTTAAAGGCAAGGACTTATTTGTATGCCAAATATATGTCGATGACATAATATTTGGAAGTACTAACCGTGTGCTAAGTGATGAGTTCAGCAAGATGATGATAAGAAGGTTTGAGATGTCCATGGTAGGAGAGCTGAAGTTCTTCCTAGGGCTGCAAATCAGACAACTCAAGCAGGGAACCTTCATCTCTCAAGAGAAGTTTGCCAAGGACATCCTCAAGAAGTTTGACATGGACAAAGCTAAGTCAATATCTACTCCCATGCAAACAATGCTCATCTTGATCTGAACCAACAAGGTAAGTCCACTGATCAGAAGGAGTACAGGTCTATGATAGGTTCCTTGTTGTATTTATGTGCATCTAGACCTGATATAATGTTGAGTGTTTGCATGTGTGCACGTTTTCAAGCTGATCCTAAGGACATTCATCGCACTGCTGTTCGTAGAATTCTGAGATATTTGATTCATACCTCCGGGTTTGGTCTATGGTATCCTAAGGGTGCACCATTTGAGCTTGTAGGCTATTCAGATAGTGATTATGCCGGGTGTAAGGTTGACCGAAAAAGCACCTCAGGTACCTGCCAATTCTAGGGCGTTCCCTTGTATCCTGGAGTTCCAAGAAACAAAATTCAGTAGCCCTATCCACAGCAGAAGCCGAATACATAGCAGCTGGTGGGTGTTGTGCTCAATTGTTATGGATGAGGCAGACCTTGAAGGATTTTAACATATCTATGTCTCAAGTACCCCTCTTCTGTGACAATGAAAGTGCAATCAAGTTAGCCAACAACCCAGTCCAACACCAAAGATCCAAACACATAGAAGTGAGACATCACTTTCTAAGAGACCATGTAGAAAAGAAAGATATCCAACTGTGCCATGTTAGAACCGAAGCTCAGCTAGCTGATATTTTCACTAAGCCTTTAGATGAGAATAGGTTCTGTACCCTCAGGCATGAGCTAAATATCATGGATATCTCGAATGTGCAGTGAGGAAATGATGATACACGTGTACACATGATTGCATTTCTGGTTTTTCATTCTCTGCATTCTACATGAGTCAGCCACCTGAGTCTCGGTTGTACCTCAGGTGGGGTAAGGTCTTATAGATACCATGCTGATTTTGCATCTTATTGAACTCATGGATTCACCATTGGGTTAGATAAGTTGGATCTCACCATCTATTTCAATTCAACACAGCTTTAGCTCTGTATTGATTGATTGTTTGGCAAGCTGTGTTTGAAAAGAAATTCTCTCTATTGCTTTCATCTCTTATCCTTAAGATCTCTCTGGTAATCCTATTGAAAACCTTGTCAGCTGAGTCTTCCACATGAACCTCAGCTGAACACATTCAAAAATTCTGGAGAACATTCCTAAGTCTGGAGCTCAGCTCAATTTCTATTTCCTACCTGAGTCTCAGGTAGCAATCCAGCTGACCCTCAGGTGCCACAGGGCCACTCGGGATATAAAAACCCACCTCTGTAACGGTTCGCGCTAAACCCTCTTCAGAGTCTCAGTGCCCTTGCGCCCATCGCCGCCATCTGATTCTCAACGATCGTGCTCTTCTCCAACGATCTTCGCTCTCTCCGAAGCTTCCCAAAGCTCTCCTGATTGTTTTGGCGCCCTCATCTCCAATCAAAATTCCAAATGTAAGTCTCCTCGAGCTGTTCTTCACGGAACTAGGGTGGTTTCCGCCTTAATGCGAATTCCAAGCTCTCGAGTAGCTTTTAGTTGTGGAATTAGAAAGAGATGATATATCTTTAACCTCTAGAACGATTTCTTGCAACTCATTGTCCAGAATTCTCAAATTTCAGCAAGATTCGATAAACCTAGGTTGCTCTGCTACTCCACCTGAGTTACACAATTTATCTCACCTGAGTGTCAGGTAGCTAAGTCAGGTAGCATGAGATGACTTGTGAAACTCTCCTAAAAACATCCAAAAATAGCCAAATATTCCTGTTTTCTCTGCAATAGGATTATCTCTTATCTATTCTCTATCCTATCTCACCTATGCAGATGTCTGAATCAAGGAATGTGGCTGAGGATATAACTGATGATCTGCCCATTGGTCTGAGAACTCAGCTCCTAAGTCAGAAGCAGCAGTTAGAGTGGGAGGCAGAGCAGGCTAAAAGTCTTGCAAAGAAATTGGATGCAGAAGAAGCTGCCCAAAAATCAGTAAAAGCGCCTATGTCACCCTCTGAGCTAGCCAAAAGAGAAGCTAGGCTCAAAGAGCTACAAGAGGAGAAGCGTCAGATGGACATAGCTGCAGCTCAGTCAGCTCAAAGAATGAGAGATTTAGAAGCTCAGAAAGCTAGCAAGGAAGAACAATTGAAGCAAGAAAGGAAAGCAAAAGCAGCTGAAAAGAAAGCTCAAGCTGAGGAAGCAAAGAAGAAAAGAGCTGAAGAAAGAGCCAAGAAGGCTGCTGAGAAAGAGGCAGCTATCAAAGTCAAGAAGGCTCCAGTAGTTGATACACTCAAAAGGACAAGGGCTGCAGGCAAGTCAACAGATTTATCCCTGAGCAAAGTGCCAAAGAAGCCAAGATCAGAGGCTGTGGTAGTCCAGAAGAAAACAAAGAAGCAACTCCAAGAAGAGGAAGAAGCTGAATGGAGAGTAGAAGCTCTTAAAAGACAGGAACACAGCAAACTTATCAAAAAATGGCAAGACTTAACTGATAAGTTGCCTAATGCCACAGATGAGGAAAGGCCTCAAATGAAGGAAAGAATAGATGCTCTTGCAAAGCAAATCTTTGAATCATCAGATGTTCCAAAGAGTGTGAAACTCCAAAGAGAAACTTAGCTGAAGGACAAGGCAATCCATGAAGAACTCAAAAAGCTGCTGAAGCAAGAAGGAAAAGCCTCTGGACAAGAGAAAGCAGACCTGATCAATCAAATTGATCGTCTATTCCCTCAACTCTCAGAAGATTATAAGCCTCTCTGGACAAGGTTCTCAGATATCATTCTTCAAAGGAGAATAGAGAATCTCATGTTGGAGTTAAACTCTTGTGCTGATGAAGCTCGTAAGAAGCATCTACAAAATGAAATTGCTGAAACAAACTCAAGGATATTTTATACATCCAGTTCTCAAGCATTTGATGCAGTGCCCCTTCAACAAGCCAGTGGTTCACTCCCTCAGCTGAGTAAGCCAGCCGAGTCTCAGACAGCTGCATCAGCTGGACTAGAATTAGTTCTCACTGAAGTGGAACCTCAACAGAAAGCTGCCATAGAATCAATTGAAGACATTTTGGCTGAGCTTGACTCAAGAGAAAAAGAACTTGATCAGACTATGGAAGAATCTATGGATAAGCTAAGATCATCTTTCGAAGAGAAGTCATCTAAAGCACATGAAAACCCAACTGAGCCACAAGCAGATCCATCAGTTGGAGTATCAGTGAGCATGGGTTCTGTATTTCAGTCTCTATCAGACTTAGAACCAGCTCAAGAAGAAACAAGACTTGAAGAGCAAGAAAAAGCAGTATCTTCTCCAGCACCTGAGTCAGTCCATAGGATGCCAACTGGGTCTCAGGCACAGTCAACTGAGACTCAGTCAGAAGACTCAGATGACTCCTACTCAAGTCCAAGTGACCCTCATCCTCCATCTCCTCGCAAGAAGAAGCAAAAGCTGTCTGAATCAGATGAAGAATATCAAGAAGAAGAGGAGAGTGGTGGAAGGAAAGAGTCAGCAGAAGAATCAGACTCATCCCCCTCTGCATCTGACTCAGAAGATATCCCGGCTGAGACTCAGTTAGAAGAGTCAGATGAGTCATTGGAAGCCAAATACTCAGCTATATTCTCAAAAGTTGCACGATCTGACACATCAATGATGAAATTCATATCTGCAACTGCTTTCAAGAAGCTACCAAAGGCAGATGCCAGTCTAGCCTCCATGAACCTGGACTCAAGAAGCACATCAAACTACACTGCCATGAGAACCACAAATCCATACTTTGACAGTGAAGGAAATCTGAAAAGAAGACATTGCACTGATCCAAGGTTTTGGAATGATCAGCAGCAATCAAGCTATCATCTCTTGCTGCAGAAGAAAGGTTTTGTTGACAGCATGCCAATTGATTGGGAAAATCTTGCTAAGAACGGCTTAGGAAATCTGAAGCAGATTCTAGCTGCTGTTCAACTTGATAAGATATGCAGTTTAAACCAAGATTATGATTCTGAAGCTATCAAGGAATTCTATGCAACAGTCTTTGTAGAGCAGAACAATCAAGATTATATGCTCTGGATGACAAGAGGTCAACTGCTGTGCTTCACAGCTCCAGAGTTTGCAGAGATGTTCAATCTACCATCAGGGTCAAAGCTACAGAAGATCAGCATATCCAAAGGCTCAGAAGAAGATAAGAGTCTCCTGCCAGATTGGGTTCCAAATGAGAAAAGGAAGAAGTTCTTCCCTACAGGCTTTGTGCCTCCTCCTGTTAAGGGTGCAGTCCCTAAGCATATCTCCAATTTCAAAGGATTGATGAAGACACCCAAGCATATAGTGAAGATCTTGAACATATCCATCTGTGCCAAAGGTGGAGGAACTGATGCCATATACAATCCAGTATGGAGAATTCTTGAGCTCATAGCCAAGAAAGAGAAGTTTGATGTGGCCAGATACATATTCTCAGAAATAAATGAGTGCCAGAAGAACAGATCTGACAAGATGAGATATGGCTCATATCTAATGCATATGATTCTCCAAAGAACATCTTTAGCATCTGCAGTCTTCTCTCTTGACAAGAAGACATATCTCAGCAAATTCAGACCTCAGAAGGATGACCATGAAGATGAAGTTCCTTTCTACAACATCCTAAACTCATCTCAGTCGGCCTTTTCAGAGCCTCCAGAGCAAGCCACCAGAGACTCAGTCAGGTCACCTCAGCCAGCAGCTGATCTCCCAGCAATTCTACCTGAGCCTCAGGTGTCTCCCACCCGAGACTCAGCTAGAGAATCATCTCCTCCTGCTGAGCGACAAGCATCGGTCTCTGTGAACCTTTCATCAGACAGTCTTCCTTTGGTTCAACGCCTAGACAATCCCGCAGCTATTGATGCTTTCATTAAACAGGTTGTGCCAGTACAGATCTCTGTTATCAAGAGGAGACAAGATGAACTGCAACAAGAAATGGCTCAGCTGAAATCTGAACTCAAGAGTGAGATGGCAGATCTCAAGGCCTCGGTCAACAGCAATTTGATCAGATCCTATCCCTTCTGCAACCAAAGTCAGCTCCCTGAGGATCTTTTTCCTTCTTCTTCCTATCTCTTTTTAGTGCTTAGTGGCAAAGGGGGAGAGAGAGTAGGGAGAGAATAGCTTAAAGGGGAGAGTATTATATTCAGGGGGAGCAGTATGTAAAGGGGTAGACTAGACTGCATGTGTGTCAAGACATTCTATGTACTGCAAAATGTTTTTATCAGTCTTGAACACCTCGTTTTTGTATTGATCTTTTTATCACATCGGCTCTGATCTGCTCTGATACATGATATTACTCTCTTTAACTCTATTCGATATATACATGACGCTCTGATATTTGATATTTGTACTCAAGCATGCAATCCATTCTGTTATCTTATTTACTGAGTACTCCTCCAACATACCTGCTATTCCGCTGTGCTTATATTCTCAGTTATGTTGTGAGAACCTGTGCTTGCATCAACTCTCAAATGTTTAAATCTGATCTGCACACTTGTATTCAAATGCAAAATCTCACTTGTGCACATCTTAAGGGGGAGTTGGTGTCAAACAAGGTTAAATGCAATACTCTTTTTATCTAAATGAATGTTTTAAAGGGGTTGCCACTAACCACCAAAAAGGGGGAGATTGAAAGTGCATCCACTCCCATGGAGCTTGGAAGGATGGCTATCTTGCCCCAGAGTTTGGTTTTGATGGTTATTGGCAATCCTCACCTGTGTCTAATGTTTTGCAATGAGTGTGAACAGGGATTAGATGGACAGGTGAAAGCTGAAGTGAGACAACTGTTGATGATGAGCCCTAAAAAGAGCAAGGAACTGGGAAGGTCAGAAGGACCAGCTGAGCTAGGTTCCTGAGGCACAGTTGCGAGGAAGCCGAGGCTGTGCTCGAGGGCAAGC
Organism: Stipa capillata; assembly: GCA_019208055.1. Taxonomy (NCBI): domain Eukaryota; kingdom Viridiplantae; phylum Streptophyta; class Magnoliopsida; order Poales; family Poaceae; genus Stipa; species Stipa capillata. Next base: position 99,456 of record JAGXJF010003003.1, read on the forward strand.
GAGGTGATGGTTGCTTGATGGAGTTCAAGGGCCGTGAATGCAAGCTTGATAAGTCCTGGAGGAGCTAGGAAGCTGGTGGATCAGGACCAAGGGTTCTCTGTGCGTCTACAAGGGCAGTCGTCTTCGGTGAAGAAGCTTGGAACCAGTGCCAAGGGTCTAAGCGAGCTGGTCAGGGACTTTGGCGAGGTCATTGCTCTCTGGTCAGTTGTAGGCTTGTAGTGAGCCGGCCAGAGTTGTGCTCAGGTGCTGCCTGAGGCAACCGAGTCCACCTGAGTTTGGCATCTGAGACTCAGGTGGGTAGCTCAGCCGTGGCTAGTAGGTTACCAGAGGTGCTCGTTAGCTGAGTCTCAGATAGGTTAGGTCTGGTGGCTCTTTGTCTGACGTGGCATGAGGGTAACGGCTAGCTGCCAGGGACCCTATAAATAGGGAACCTGGGGAGGTTTTCAACCTTGAACCTTTACCCAACCTTTGCCTCTAACCCGAAAGCAACCTGTTGAGAAAGAAAGAGCTCTAGGTCTCCAAGTGAGTGTTGCCTGCGTGCATCCATCGTGAGAGTGAGTTACTTAGTCCTTCAGGTGTAATCTTCGAGGTACTGGTTCCTCCAAGAGTGGGAGTGCTCTTGGAGTTGGTGAGCAAGCCAAGTCTTGTGTGGCTGCCACCAAGAGTCTGTGAGGGCGATTCGGGTCTGCCTGTCTTGCAGCAGCAAGATAAAAGGATTTCACACAAGAAAGGTACTCGAGGAAAGAACACGTTTTGGTACCGGCTGTGAGAACAGCTTCCTCAACGGAGACGTACTGCTTCGCAAGAAGTAGGAACTTCGGTAAAACAAATCATTGTGTGCTTTACTTTCTGTCTTGTGATCTGCTCTTACTTATTCTGATATCTATGTATGCTTAGATCACTAGTGCACCTTTATTTGTTGCACACTAACTGAGTTTCCTCACCTGAGACTCAGTTAGCTCCTGCTAAAGCTAGTACCTTTCCTGTTCACGTCATCTGATGCACTCACCTGACTCTCACACCTGAGACTCAGTTAGCTCTGAATATAACTTGTTCTACATCAGCTGAGTTTGCTATCTGAGTGTCTGGTGTTTATCTGATATATCTTGCTGAGTCTCAGTTACCTGCATCAGTTGCATATATTTTCTCTAGGTTTGACCTATCTCCAGAAGAGAAACCCATTAGGCATTTTAATTTCTAGAGCCGACCTATTCACCCCCCCTCTAGTCGACTCCTGAGATCCCTTTCAGCAGGGGGAGCACGGCGCGAGGCAAAGCGGGGAAGGGGGCGGTAGTTTCTCGGGCGGTGGGGCTTGGAGGGTGTCGGGGAGAGGTTGGGAGGCGAGGAGCTCCGGGACAGCGGCGGAGCTTGGTGGCAACGCGGGCTCCGGGGCGGCAAGGCTTCGGGGGTGTTTGGCCGAGGGGATAAGAGGAGCGGGCGGCGGGAGCTTCGAAGCAAGAGGTGGAGAGGGGGGCGGCCAACTGCTTGCCACAGCAAGCAGCTCGGTGGCGAGCTGCTGGCGGCGCCAGGGCGAATAAGGGCGAGGCGGCGAGGGAGGTAGGGTTTGGGGGGGCAGGCCAAGGCAGGCCGAGACGGGAAAAAGAGGGCCAGGGAAGGGGAGGCCTAGGCGGGTGCGGTGAGAGGGGAAGAAGGCTGGGCCCCCGGCCCAGTCGGGGGGGGGGAATGAAAAAAGGGCCCTGGGAGGGCCCATCAGGGGAGGGGGTTTAGATTTAGATTTTTATTTTATTTTATTTTTATTTTTATTTTCTATTTTTAGTTTTACCCTTTTTAGACAATTCCAAAACATAAATTCATATTCTAAAAATCTCTCTAACTGTTCTAAAAACATATTTGAATAATTTAAATTGATTCTGAGGCAATTCGTTCAAGGATGTTCAATTCAAAATTTAAAATTCAATTTAACCCTCATATAAAATTTAGAGGTTTTCCTTTCTTCGAGGCTTTTCTTAACATTTCAAATGTTTAAAATTTTACTCAAATTTGACTTCATGTATGGATGCTATGATGCACAACAACTTAGGTTGAAAGATTAAGGATGTTACAAGGAATTTGTTCGGAAGAGGTGTTTGGATGTTGCATAGGAAAAAATACAAGAAATTTGAGATCAGGTGTAACTTAATTGGATAAAGAAGAGAGAGAAAGACAGAAGAGATCGGGTGTAACTTAATTAGATAACTTTCAACTAAGTGGCGGAATGGGGCTGCTATTGGCCCAAAGGCCTGTTTTGGCCTGCTTGGCACCTGGTTAACCTAACCGGTGCCGAGGTCGCGCTTCACTCTTATTCCCTCTCACGCTGCCGTCGACATCCCAACTCCGTCCCTTGTTCTCCTAGCAGCGCGGTTCATTGTACTACCTCCACGACTACGAGGCCCATGCCCGAGCCCCGCCACTGCCTCCTCGGGATCTTGGTTTCCGCCAAGGTCGTTGGCGCTTTGGACTTCCCCATGCCTCCAGCATGCCGCAAGGCGGCCCTCGGCCTCCATCTCGTGGTCTGGTGGACCTCGCCGTCCTCCCGATGGCTGCTCCCAGAGACCCGCCTCGTCTCCGAGCCCCATTGTACCCCGCCGCCCTCCATGGTCTCGCCTCGCCGCGATGCCCGGGATAGCCAGGCCTCGGCGTTGTAGCCCCGTCCTCACTGGTGCTCCGTCGGGCCCCCTCCTGCTAGTGGCGTGGTGCCGTGCCGACCATTGCCGAACTCCTCCTCCTGCCAGTAACTCCCCTTCTCCTTCTCTTCTAATTGATGTGGTTAAGGTTCGTGTATAAGATTCTTGTTGTTGCTGAGAGGAGGCTTAGGTAGTGATTTGTTTGACTATCTTGGGCAGATGCCCTTGCTACCACGGCTTCAATGTTTGAATGATATGTTCAATTCTCTGATTTTTGCTAAGGGTTGTATTACGAGTTATTCTAAAATGGTGAATTGTTGAAGTTGCTTATATGTACTTTTGGTGTGATATTAACAAATACTATACTAGTTTAATTTTAATTTACATATGCATTAGGTAAGAGTTCTAATTACTTTAGTTGCTTGACCTTAGCATGGATTGGTATTTAAATGAACAGAGACTACTCTTGTTTCTTAAAGCTATTCCAATGTGGATGCTTGATTGATAAGGATAGATATTGCATTTGTTCTTAGTTCTGCTTTTTGTTACATGAAATTGATAAGAACAGAAGGCTATTCTATTTTTCTTAAGTTTGTTGGCCACTGCATATATATCTTGTTAAATTTCTATGCTGAGTCTGGTAAGAACAGAGTATTATTTCTTGATATGGATTAGGTACAATGATGATCATTTGATTCTGACATGTTGAGGATAAGAACAGATCCTACACAACTAACCTATGTGAACATTAAAGCAATTTAAGTTGCTTAAATCTGAGAGTACTATATGATACATACATATAGTTGATTTCTGAGGTTGGTAAGAACAGTTTATTATACTCTCTTCCTAGACCAATTTCCCTGATGGTTTATTCCTGAAGTGGATTTATACATGCATATGGATCATGAACAGATGCTATTTCTAATCTTAGCCTAATTTCTTTCTTATAGATGCCTTTCTATTTCATTTATCCTAACGCAGTTTATTTCTGCAGGACTTGAGCATTCGTTCCCTCCTTCTAAAACTTAACTCATCTTTCCTTCTTCTATCTGGAACGATTATGAAGCTTGTTCTTGTGGGGCTGTTAGTTCCTGCTTCTTTGGGAGACGCTGCACCTCCTCACTGCCTTGGCTTCTCTTAACTAATCTTTGCTCTTTACTATAGTTGTATGAGGCTTGGGTGGTATTGTGAGCTGAGGTAGAGCACCTCAGGCTCTATTTATAGGCACATGAGGGCTGGTGTGCTGAAATTCGAAAATAGCTAAGCTTTGACACCTATTAAGTGACTCACTTCATGATTGGGTGAATAAGCTACTTACATGGCAGCTCATGGCTGATCCTCATCCAATTCAAGCTCGAGGTGGCAAAGCTACTGCCACCAGCAGCTTCTGACTGGTTCATCCCCTTTGGACAGGTTTGTGGTAAGGTGGATTTGTCCCATGTTACCTATTGTCAAGGAATTGTTGGCTGTTGCTCATATTAATTTTTTTTAGCATTTTGGGCACCTAGGTCTTGCTAGATTTCTACATGAAAGCAGACCTTAAATCTTTCAAATTAGGTTGCCGATATGGAGGTTAGTTTGAATTAGATTGACTTAAGGAATTAATTTGCTGCCTTGGTTGCCTAATCATGTTCAGATGCCTAAATACTTGTTGCCTATTGATAACGTGTTGCCTGATGCCTGTTGCCTTCATAATATGTTGCCCAAACAATTGATTTCATTCCTAAGTCAATTTAAATTGCTTGAATCCAGAACTAGTTCTCTGGATTCTAATAGCTAACCTCCTAAAACAAATGCATTTCCAAAAAGGAAATGCAACAATTTAATTCTAATCAACTCTCTCTTTGGAGCTTTTTCTTGTATTTGTGTGCAGGTGAAGAAGCATGGAGAGATAAAGATGAAGAGAAGAAAAGAGTAGCTCATAGGATTTTTATTTCCTCTGTAACAATGTAACATGACACTTATCTTTTGTAATATTGTTTATACCGGACATGGGACATTATACTTTGTAAGTGAATTTCTTATAAGATTTCAATTATCTTGATTTAAATTATTGAAATTATGAATTTCTTCAACTAAACTTCTAATATTCCCATATATATATATTTGAAATGTCAAGTCTTTATTCTTAGTACTCATCTTAGTGAATATCTAATTAAAAAGTTTAAATTTTCTCTAACTTTTGGCATGCATGAATGCACAAAGACGCAATAAACTCCTAATCTCGACGTTTAGGTTTTAGAAAATACGGGTCTTCACAGCTGGCTTCAAAGTTGGGTTTTCTTAGTCACTTAGGCCTTTGTATTCAACCAACATTACCTCCAAAAATGGCAGCGATAGAAATATATGTAAGCCTAGAATAGTAACATGAAATAAAAACATAAAACAATTAAAGTAACTAGAAAACATGAAAAAATAAAGATAGATGTAATTTTTTTAAATACAGCCAAATTGACAAAAATAACGTCACCAAAAATATAAAAATCATTAGTAAAATATAGATAAAATTAAAAATATAGGGATATTCTCGTTAATATGTTTTATCTTCAACTTATGTGCAATCTTAATGTTAAGAATGTGAAATTACATTAGTTGTTGCGGCGATACGCACAGACGAAGTGCCTTCTCGACTGTACATATCTCACAGAGTAGCACGACAGAAGCATTGCAGCGGTCCATATGTTACAATACTTTAATTTACAAACTCGAAGAACAACATACAGTATTACAATACATTCCCAAAAGTACGGGAAATTTAAAACCGTTATCGTTTGGTTACAGCAAAAGACTTTTCTACAACTCTCACTGACTCGACCTATTACATCTACTCGGTGGTGTTGTTGTCGCGGTAGTCGTAGTAGTAGTCCACGCCTTCCTCCTCCTTTGCCGGTGTCGGTTCTTCAGCTTCTTCTTCATCGACCTCGACGTAGACGATCTCCTGCTCGGCCGTCGGCTCACAGTCTAATCAAAGGAATTAGATAGAGGGATGAGTACAGAAGGTACTCAACAATTCCAGGAATAGCAAAGAGGTGTTTGATGCACTAGCTACTGAGAACGGCAACGTTCTCCCAAAGGATATGCATTGTGGCAAGGTACGAGAATCAAGTTTTAATTAAAGAGGCTAATGATCTCCTGTTTCACAAGTTGCTAGGATTCCCGATGAATCCCTTTCTTGCCGGGTTCGCAGTTCCAACCGGGAACACGGAGTGACTCAGCCACAATTCTATACACTCTGCAGAGGTGCGCAACTGTACCCACAAAAGAACTTGGTCATGTGTCCGAGTTTGCAAGGCTCATTCACATTCCCCCGATCACAAAGCCTTTTCACCGCCCGCTCGGTCATACTCCGCGTCGTAGTCCGTACAGGACTACCGGTCCCCAAATCAGTTGTGGCTAACCCAACGGTCAATACCACTTTCTCAAACAAGATGTGGCTAGCCCGACGACTAATACCACTTGTGGGCAGCCCTATGGCCGAACCACATCAACAACTGTGGGTAGCCCTATGGCCAAACCACCTTCCCGGTAGCCGATCCCACTACCGAGGTCTTGCGTTCCCAGGGGAGTATGAACCTAGGGCAAAGGTACTTCGGCTCAGCCCCGCCCATACAGGGTATGTGGTATGCGCGATCGCTACGGCCCTTGAACACAATCGATCATTGGTTGCATTAACCTTATATGAAACAAACCCGTGTGATGAAATCCACCTTCCCAATGTGCCAAACTGCACCCATACCAGGATTTCACCACCCGCCATGCGATCACCCAAGAACCGGCGATCCAAAACAAAACAACAGTTGATTCATCTTTAGAAAATAGATTTTCAGTGCATGTTATAGACAAGAGGGAAATCTGGCAGTTTTCAACGAACATGAACAAGAAACTGGACTTGCCTGGTGACGGATAAGTAGTGGAGTTCGACTGGTCTGCTTGCGGAACTCCGGTTTCTGAAGAAAACAATATAGTCCGATGAGGACTAATCCAGAAATCTTCGAACATGAATGCAAACGGTATGACATTATATGCACGGAATGATGCATGGATTGAGATTATCATCAAAATCTTTAAACTTAAACATTTTTAACATTCTCTTACATATTTAGGATTTCCAAGAATAACTCAAATGTTGAACATTTTATACATTATGTTAGCTTTTTGCATGATGATATTAGTTAACTTTTAATTACTTTAACCTTAACATTTTTATCTAGATCATTAACTTTATTTCAAAGTAATAGCCACAATCTCAAGAGAAATTCAGATTAGGGTTTAATCTCTTTCAAAGGATAGCACATGTTATTCTAATTTAAGAATGATTTATGGCTTAGATAATCTTACTTCCTTTCTAACATATCATTTTAACTTTAAGATTTATCCTAGAATTTAACTCATTCTTTCAAAAATGCATATATATATATATATATATATATACTCTTCATTTTTCTTTTGGAAAAGAAAGAAGTACTTAGGTTAGTTTCATTTTCTTTTAAACAGAAATAACAGAAATTTGATTTAGACTCTTTTCTTAAATTTATTCCATTTCCCTTTTATTTTTCCTTTCTTCTTTTTTTCTTTTTCTTTCGGTCCTAACCATACCCGGCTCCTTTTGCTTCTTCTCTCATCTCTAAATCCCTAATTCCCCATTACTCTTTGCCTCACCCGGTTGCTCCATGCGCCGCTGCCGCCATGCGCGTCCCTCGCTGCCGGCTCCCCTTTGGGTGCTGGCGCCGCCGCCGTTCCATCGCCCTCTTCTCCGGGTGCGCCGCCGCGAGCCTAAGTTCAGGCCCCGTCGGCCTCTCGGTCCGGCCTCGCCTCCATCCGCTCGGGTTCACCCGAGCACCGCCGCTTCACCGGTGCTCTGACCCGGCCGCCGCTCCTGCTCCTTGTGCCGTTCGGCTGCCTCCTGGGGTCGCCATAGTCCCGTTGCCCGGGAGGCCGTGTGGCTTGGCGTGGTAGCCCCGGTCCGCCGGTGCTCCGCCAGCCCCACTCCCGTCGGAGGCGGGCTATGGTTGCTCCGGTCGCCGGCCTCCTCCGAAGGTAAGTAAGCCTCCTCACTTCCCCTCTCTTCTAATTTCTCCTCTTAATTCCCCAATCTTCCCCAATTGGTTTCTATGATTTTAGGGTTCTTCTACCTGGACTTCATCTGTGATGTTTGACTACCCTTAATACATATGATTCGGTTTAGTTCAAACTCGATTGAGCATTTAGCTGTTCCAGCATTTTCTATACCTAGCTTTTACCCACTGATGTTGGAATATATGCTTATACTTGAGGCCTTCTTCACTGATAAGAACAGATTTACATTTGATCTTGGTTACCTTTTAGTTCCTCCTTATGTGTATATCAATTTCCTTATGACAAGAACAGATGCTAGACTTAACTTTGGTCTATCTCTTGCTATCTCCTTATTTGAATACTTCAAACTGATGCCTCCCATGATAGACGAGATAAGAGCAGATACTATGCTAAGTTACCTATTAGATGCCTTATTCCATATATATACATGATGATTTCTCTAGGAGAAATCTGAGAAATGGTACATAAGAACAGATGCTGCATTAGCTGCCTAAATAAAACCCTATGATGATTTTGTGATTCAAAGAAAGGTTTGAAAAGAGCGTCAGTTGATGAGAACAGATACTATGGCAATTGCCTACCGCGCAACTTCTATGATGCTATATAATCTGAGGGTTCTTCCAGTCATACTAAATTAAGGCGCATGTATATGTGAGGTTTTACTGCTGTTGGTGATCCTTACCTGAAATGGTTCCGGATCAGGTAATGGCTTCCTCCTACTCCCCTAAGCTCTGGTGGCCTTCTTTTCTTCTTCTCCTATTCTTGATGACCACCTTCTCTTGAGCGCACCTTGCTATTTTGATTGTGTTCTGATTTCCTTAAGCTTGGCTTCTGGTGAGTCTCCTTTTCTTGCTCCTTCCTGGTTGCTTGGCTCAGTTCTTGGGAACACTAGCTTCGGTGGCTACTACTACTGCAGCATTGCCCCTTCTAGTTACCTACGTCGGTTAAAAGATATCTCACTGATATTTGCTACAGTATTTGGGTGATGGTTCCTGGTACACGTTGGCTACCTTCCTAACTAAGGAACTGGATATTTGCTAAGCCCTGCTAGTTGCTGGACCTTACCCGATGGAATTGTGTTTATCTGATCTCAGATATTTAACTTGTGGCTGCCTGAGTAGGACTCGGTGGATGCTGCCTTGCTCACATTTGTTGCCTCGGTTTAGATCATATATGAGAGCTGCTGGATAATTTCAGAGGGATAAGGTTGCCTTATGAATATAATATTGGGCTTAAAGAACATGGTTGGTTGATATCTGCTAGTTGCCTACATTTATCTTTTGATTTGAAAAAAAGAATTTCCTTCCAATGAAACTCATGGAGGTAATTTAGTTATAGGAAAAATAAAATATATTTTAATATTCTCACCTCTTTTCCCTCTAGTATAAATTACTAAATCGAATTGTCCGATGAGGGTCTTAGCCCCGTGGCCCTCGGACATTTTTGTAAACAACATTGTTTTATAAAACTATTTTCAAACCTAAAATTTATTTAGGTCGTCGGCACGATTTTGCCCCCGTGGCTAACCCTGCGGATTGTCGGCGGAACTGTGCCGACAAGACCAGCCTTATTTCAAAACATCGCCCTTCGAAAACATTTGCCTCCTACAGAAACGGCATAATTCCAACGGTCTCGAGTGCCCATACTCGATGACCTCGGATGATCGCCAACATTCCCGAAGGATTTCTCCCTTCGGTTCTCGGTGTTCCTCGACGACTCAGGGTTGAAGACTTCGAAGATCCGAAGATCTACAAATTAGGGTTTAGATGATGTATAGATAGACTTGATTCATTATGTAATTTCCATTTCTTTCTCTTTAACCATTTTGTATTATTGTTGTATCTTGACATTGTAACATTTATTCAATCAATAAAGTTAATTTCAATTACATTTACCAATGACATTGTATTATTCCTTTAGCTAATAAAGTTTAACCTCAATTGTATTTACCCTGCACGAATACTACATGCCATGCGATTATGCGAATGAAATGCGATTGCACAACAATTCCCCCCTCACTCTCTAATTTCCGACGTAACTCGATAGGTTCGAAACAACTCAGCAGCGCGAGTTGCTCCACGACTTCCACCTCACACCTCTCTCGTCTACGCCAGAATTAGGGTTCTCACATCCTACCCCCCTTAAAAGAATTTCGTCCTCGAAATTAAAGATGAGGTACCTGAATAAGGACGGGTAGTCTCTACGCAGATCTTCTTCCTTCTCCCATGTCGCTTCTCGGATAGGGTGGTTCTTCCACTGCACCTTACAATACTTGATCGCTCGATTCCTTAGTTGCTTCCATTCTTCGGCAAGAATCTTGATCGGTTTTTCAACATAAGACAAGTCATCCTGCAATTCCACTTCCATGTGCTCTACTTTGTCGGTTGGTTCTTTCAGACATTTTCTGAGTTGAGAGATGTGGAACACATCGTGTACTTTTGATAATGATGCCGGTAGTTTCAGTTGATAAGCTACTTCTCCCTTCCGGTCTAAGACTTCAAATGGTCCGATATATCTGGGACTCAATTTCCCTTTCATGCCGAATCTTTTCACACCCTTGGTAGGACTCACTTTCAGATAAACTAAATCTCCTACCTCAAACTTTACCTGCCGTCTCTTTTTATCCGCATAACTCTTTTGCCGACTCTGAGCTGTCTTCAACCGCTCTCGGATGATTGCTATTGCATCATGCTTTTCTTTGATAAGATCCGGTCCAATGAGACTCTTCTCTCCGGTCTCGTACCAACATATCGGTGATCGACATTTCCGACCATATAGGGCTTCAAATGGAGCCATTTGTATACTGCTTTGGTAACTGTTGTTGTACGCGAACTCCGCCAACGCAAGATGTTCGTCCCATGAACCTCCAAAATCAAGTACACAGGCTCTTAACATATCCTCAAGAATCTGGTTTGTTCTTTCTGTCTGTCCACCGGTCTGAGGATGATATGCTGTACTGAAATCGAGCTGAGTACCTAAAGCTTCCTGTAGTTGCTGCCAAAATGCAGATGTGAATACCGATCCTCGGTCAGACACAATCCTTTTGGGAACTCCATGTTTGCTGACAATCTCTTGAATATAGATTTTGGCAAGTCTTTCACAAGAATAATTTTGATTGATTGCAATAAAGTGTGCTGTCTTGGTTAGTCGATCAATGATAACCCAGATAGCATCCTTATGCCTTTGAGTCCTCGGTAATCCGGTAATGAAGTCCATGCCAACCTCTTCCCACTTCCACTGTGGTATTGGTAATGGTTGCATTAATCCTGCTGGACTCTGATGTTCAGCTTTAATCCTTGCGCATGTGTCGCATTCCGACACAAACTTAGCAATCTCCCGCTTCATGTTGTTCCACCAGAATATTCCCTTCAAATCCATGTACATCTTCGTACTTCCGGGATGTATACTATAGAGAGTTCGGTGAGCTTCTTCTAAGATCACCTTTTTGATTTCCGGAATGTTAGGAACACATATCCGGTTTTTGTACCATAGCGATCCATCTTCTGCTAAGGTAAATTCCGATGGTTTCTTTGCTTTGATCCTCTTCACTTCTTCCGTAATAAATTTATCTTCCAGTTGATGTTTCTTGATCTCATCTTGAAGATTCGGTTGGATTACTAAAGCTGCAACACTAGCTTCACCTTCATTAATCGCCACCTCGATCCTATCTTTATCCAAGTCCTGAAGAATACGCTTGGATATATCCTCGACCTTCTCTGGTTGAATTTCTGATTTCCGGCTCAGTGCATCTGCCACCACATTGGCTTTTCCTGGTGTATATTTAATTTCCAGGTCATAATCCTTGATTAATTCAAGCCATCTTCGCTGCCTCATGTTCAATTCCTTCTGTGTGAAGAAGTACTTTAGGCTTTTATGATCTGAGTATAACTCACACTTGGTTCCATATAGGTAATGCCGCCATTGCTTCAATGCGAATACTACCGCTGCCAACTCTAAATCATGTGTTGGGTAGTTGACTTCATGTGGTCTGAGATGTCTTGAAGCATAAGCAATCACCTTTCGGTCTTGCATTAACACACATCCTAATCCTGACTTGGATGCGTCGCAGTAAACACTGAAATTCTTGCCACTTTCCGGTAAAGTTAACACTGGAGCGGTGGTAAGTTTCCGCTTCAACTCCTGAAAACTGTTTTCACAGGCTTTGGTCCACTGAAATTTGGCATCTTTCCTCAACAACTTGGTCATAGGTCCAGAAATTCTGGAGAATCCCTCGATGAATCTCCTGTAATACCCTGCTAATCCCAGAAAACTTCTGACTTCTGTGACGGATGTTGGCGATTTCCATTCTACAACTGCCTCAATCTTCTTTGGGTCTACTGCAACTCCTTCTTTTGTGATGACATGGCCTAGAAAAGAAACTTGATCTAGCCAAAATTCACACTTGCTGAACTTAGCATACAATTGATGCTCCCTCAAAGTCTGCAAAACTATCCGAAGATGTTCTGTATGATCCTCTTCACTCCGAGAATAGATGAGAATATCATCGATAAACACGATCACAAATTTATCGAGATATTTCATGAATATCTTGTTCATCAAATTCATGAACACTGCGGGTGCATTTGTCAATCCGAATGGTACCACGAGATATTCGTGATGCCCATATCGAGAGGCAAATCCGGTCTTCGGAATATCTTCCGGCTTAATCTTGATCTGATGGTATCCTGACCGCAGATCTATCTTGGAGAAAACTCCAGCACCTTTAACTTGATCGAACAAGTCATCAATTCTTGGCAATGGATACTTGTTTTTGATGGTGACATTGTTCAGATTCCTGTAATCTACGCACATCCGAATACTACCATCTTTCTTATCAACGAAAAGAACTGGTGCTCCCCAAGGTGATGTACTTTCTCTGATGAATCCTTTCTCTGACAGCTCATCCAACTGCTTCTTCAACTCTACTAGCTCTACGGGTCCCATTCTATATGGCCTTTGAGCTATTGGTGAGGTGCCCGGTATCAGATCAATGGTAAACTCCACTTCCCTATCTGGTGGCATACCCGGCAACTCATCTGGAAATACATCAGGAAACTCTCTGATAACTGGTATTTGATCAATACTCTTCTCTTCCAAAGAGTTTAGCTGCAATCCTGGGTTAGTTCCTTGATTCCTCTGACCTTGGAATACAACTCTTCCGCCTACCCAGTGGTTAAGAGCTACAGTCTTGCTAGCACAGTCAATTTGGGCTTCATGACGTGCTAACCAATCCATACCTAGTATGACATCTAGGCCTTGAAGTGGTATGATCAAAAGATGAGCAAGGAATGCATAGCCACTAATCTCTATGACTAACCATTCTATTTTCTTATCAACCCTCATTGGTCCTCCCGGTGACTGTACCTGTAGATGCTTCCCTAAAGGACTCACTTCCCATGGTATCCCTTTCATGAATTCCTCAGAGATGAATGAATGCGTTGCTCCAGAATCAAACAGTACGATACCGATACGAGATGAGATAGGTAGCGTACCGATCACCACATCACTAGCGGCTCCAACTTCTTCGGCGGTCACATGATTCACCCTTCCATGCACTTTACCTTTGCCGCGGTCTTGGGTATTCTTTCCCCCTCGAGCTGCTGCTCCTAGAGCTGGTGCTGCTGGTCTCGGTGCTTGAGGTCGTGGCTGTGGAGCTTGTGGATTTGGGCAATCCTTGATTTTGTGTCCAAGTTGACCACACCTAAAACACTTCTCCCTCTTCGGACAGTAGTTAGCATAATGATTTCCACCACATTCATAACATGTGACAGAAGTTGTCGGTGCTTGATTTGCTGCTCTAACAGGTATCCTCCCTGCTTGGCTCCTCTGAACATAAACCACTCGCCTTGGCTTATTCTGCTGGTATTGCTGTCGCCTTGGCTCGAACTTCCTCTTCCTGTCTTCCTGTACCTTCCGGTAGTCACTCTCTAAAGTAATGGCCCGATCAACAAGATCCTGAAACTCTGTTGCACGAACAAGCCTTAACTGCATCAACAGGAATGGATGGAGTCCTTCCATGAACTTCTGTTGCCTCTTGGTATCCGTGTTCACATCATCCGGTGCATAGCGTGATAGTCGATTGAACTCATGAACATACTTGGTAACTAGCATGTTACCTTGCTCCAGATTCATGAATTCATTTCTCTTCAGTGCCACTATGCTGGATGGCACATGTGCTTCACGAAACTTTGCTTTGAAAACATCCCAAGTAATCGCCCTTCCGGCTGGTTGAACTGTCTTGAGATTGACCCACCATGCTGCTGCGGGTCCAGTAAGTTGATGTGTCGCATATCGAACCTTCTCTTCGTCATTGCATCCGACAGTTTCCAGTTTCCTCTCAGTATCCAACAACCAATCCTCCGCATCCATTGGTTCAGCTGATGTTGCGAAAATCATTGGTTTGGTCTGCTGAAACTCTCCCAGACTCACACCTCCTCCAACTGGAACTTGAGTATCACGTGCCCTTCCTTCCATCCTGTTCAGCATCTCAGCGAAGAACTTATTCTGGTTCTCCTGAGCTTCACGCCTATCTCGCCTTTCTTCTTCTCTAGCTTTCCGATCCTCTTCCATCTGGCGCATGTACTGCATGAAAGCTTCTTCAGTGCTGTACCTCGGTGGTGGTGGTGGTATACCGTTGCCTCCACTTCCACTAGCTGTATCGGCCTTCGCCTTCTGCTCGGCTTCCATCCTGGCCTTTTCTTCCGCTTCTTTCTGAGCCTGCTCATCAGTCAACCTTAGGGTTTCCTCACTTGGGCTCGCCATTCACCTACATTGTGACATGAAGCAAAGCTTAATAATATAATTTTTAACGACATATACTAAGCTTTTATCTTCATAATCACAGCTAAGCACTCATGCAAAGATCCAAAGAAAATCCATAACTCCAAATAAGACACACAATTTCATAAATCGTGATAACTTATGTGCTCATTATCTACGGTGTCCAAAACAAAGCAAAAAACAAATATTTGATTTCTGATATTTAGGGTTCTAACCGTATAACCTATTTCCTTACCTTTATTCCCTTGTCATGATTACTTCTTTTTCTTTTAAAATTTTGAATCTCTTATAAGTTAAGAAGGTAAGTGAGTGTATGATATGTTACTATCCTTTTCTCAAAGAAATTAAATTAACCCACATCCTTAGGTATTTCTAAAGAGATTAATAGGAAAGTTATTTGAAAATAATACATTTATCCTTGTTAAAAGAAAACTATAGATGAGGATAGTCCTTATAGAAATTCCAACTTCATTCCTAAGGTTCACAGGTCTCCTAACTAGACTTTTATGCCTAGAGGTCTCAACAATTGCTCTGATACCACCTGCGGCGATACGCACAGACGAAGTGCCTTCTCGACTGTACATATCTCACAGAGTAGCACGACAGAAGCATTGCAGCGGTCCATATGTTACAATACTTTAATTTACAAACTCGAAGAACAACATACAGTATTACAATACATTCCCAAAAGTACGGGAAATTTAAAACCGTTATCGTTTGGTTACAGCAAAAGACTTTTCTACAACTCTCACTGACTCGACCTATTACATCTACTCGGTGGTGTTGTTGTCGCGGTAGTCGTAGTAGTAGTCCACGCCTTCCTCCTCCTTTGCCGGTGTCGGTTCTTCAGCTTCTTCTTCATCGACCTCGACGTAGACGATCTCCTGCTCGGCCGTCGGCTCACAGTCTAATCAAAGGAATTAGATAGAGGGATGAGTACAGAAGGTACTCAACAATTCCAGGAATAGCAAAGAGGTGTTTGATGCACTAGCTACTGAGAACGGCAACGTTCTCCCAAAGGATATGCATTGTGGCAAGGTACGAGAATCAAGTTTTAATTAAAGAGGCTAATGATCTCCTGTTTCACAAGTTGCTAGGATTCCCGATGAATCCCTTTCTTGCCGGGTTCGCAGTTCCAACCGGGAACACGGAGTGACTCAGCCACAATTCTATACACTCTGCAGAGGTGCGCAACTGTACCCACAAAAGAACTTGGTCATGTGTCCGAGTTTGCAAGGCTCATTCACATTCCCCCGATCACAAAGCCTTTTCACCGCCCGCTCGGTCATACTCCGCGTCGTAGTCCGTACAGGACTACCGGTCCCCAAATCAGTTGTGGCTAACCCAACGGTCAATACCACTTTCTCAAACAAGATGTGGCTAGCCCGACGACTAATACCACTTGTGGGCAGCCCTATGGCCGAACCACATCAACAACTGTGGGTAGCCCTATGGCCAAACCACCTTCCCGGTAGCCGATCCCACTACCGAGGTCTTGCGTTCCCAGGGGAGTATGAACCTAGGGCAAAGGTACTTCGGCTCAGCCCCGCCCATACAGGGTATGTGGTATGCGCGATCGCTACGGCCCTTGAACACAATCGATCATTGGTTGCATTAACCTTATATGAAACAAACCCGTGTGATGAAATCCACCTTCCCAATGTGCCAAACTGCACCCATACCAGGATTTCACCACCCGCCATGCGATCACCCAAGAACCGGCGATCCAAAACAAAACAACAGTTGATTCATCTTTAGAAAATAGATTTTCAGTGCATGTTATAGACAAGAGGGAAATCTGGCAGTTTTCAACGAACATGAACAAGAAACTGGACTTGCCTGGTGACGGATAAGTAGTGGAGTTCGACTGGTCTGCTTGCGGAACTCCGGTTTCTGAAGAAAACAATATAGTCCGATGAGGACTAATCCAGAAATCTTCGAACATGAATGCAAACGGTATGACATTATATGCACGGAATGATGCATGGATTGAGATTATCATCAAAATCTTTAAACTTAAACATTTTTAACATTCTCTTACATATTTAGGATTTCCAAGAATAACTCAAATGTTGAACATTTTATACATTATGTTAGCTTTTTGCATGATGATATTAGTTAACTTTTAATTACTTTAACCTTAACATTTTTATCTAGATCATTAACTTTATTTCAAAGTAATAGCCACAATCTCAAGAGAAATTCAGATTAGGGTTTAATCTCTTTCAAAGGATAGCACATGTTATTCTAATTTAAGAATGATTTATGGCTTAGATAATCTTACTTCCTTTCTAACATATCATTTTAACTTTAAGATTTATCCTAGAATTTAACTCATTCTTTCAAAAATGCATATATATATATATATATATATATACTCTTCATTTTTCTTTTGGAAAAGAAAGAAGTACTTAGGTTAGTTTCATTTTCTTTTAAACAGAAATAACAGAAATTTGATTTAGACTCTTTTCTTAAATTTATTCCATTTCCCTTTTATTTTTCCTTTCTTCTTTTTTTCTTTTTCTTTCGGTCCTAACCATACCCGGCTCCTTTTGCTTCTTCTCTCATCTCTAAATCCCTAATTCCCCATTACTCTTTGCCTCACCCGGTTGCTCCATGCGCCGCTGCCGCCATGCGCGTCCCTCGCTGCCGGCTCCCCTTTGGGTGCTGGCGCCGCCGCCGTTCCATCGCCCTCTTCTCCGGGTGCGCCGCCGCGAGCCTAAGTTCAGGCCCCGTCGGCCTCTCGGTCCGGCCTCGCCTCCATCCGCTCGGGTTCACCCGAGCACCGCCGCTTCACCGGTGCTCTGACCCGGCCGCCGCTCCTGCTCCTTGTGCCGTTCGGCTGCCTCCTGGGGTCGCCATAGTCCCGTTGCCCGGGAGGCCGTGTGGCTTGGCGTGGTAGCCCCGGTCCGCCGGTGCTCCGCCAGCCCCACTCCCGTCGGAGGCGGGCTATGGTTGCTCCGGTCGCCGGCCTCCTCCGAAGGTAAGTAAGCCTCCTCACTTCCCCTCTCTTCTAATTTCTCCTCTTAATTCCCCAATCTTCCCCAATTGGTTTCTATGATTTTAGGGTTCTTCTACCTGGACTTCATCTGTGATGTTTGACTACCCTTAATACATATGATTCGGTTTAGTTCAAACTCGATTGAGCATTTAGCTGTTCCAGCATTTTCTATACCTAGCTTTTACCCACTGATGTTGGAATATATGCTTATACTTGAGGCCTTCTTCACTGATAAGAACAGATTTACATTTGATCTTGGTTACCTTTTAGTTCCTCCTTATGTGTATATCAATTTCCTTATGACAAGAACAGATGCTAGACTTAACTTTGGTCTATCTCTTGCTATCTCCTTATTTGAATACTTCAAACTGATGCCTCCCATGATAGACGAGATAAGAGCAGATACTATGCTAAGTTACCTATTAGATGCCTTATTCCATATATATACATGATGATTTCTCTAGGAGAAATCTGAGAAATGGTACATAAGAACAGATGCTGCATTAGCTGCCTAAATAAAACCCTATGATGATTTTGTGATTCAAAGAAAGGTTTGAAAAGAGCGTCAGTTGATGAGAACAGATACTATGGCAATTGCCTACCGCGCAACTTCTATGATGCTATATAATCTGAGGGTTCTTCCAGTCATACTAAATTAAGGCGCATGTATATGTGAGGTTTTACTGCTGTTGGTGATCCTTACCTGAAATGGTTCCGGATCAGGTAATGGCTTCCTCCTACTCCCCTAAGCTCTGGTGGCCTTCTTTTCTTCTTCTCCTATTCTTGATGACCACCTTCTCTTGAGCGCACCTTGCTATTTTGATTGTGTTCTGATTTCCTTAAGCTTGGCTTCTGGTGAGTCTCCTTTTCTTGCTCCTTCCTGGTTGCTTGGCTCAGTTCTTGGGAACACTAGCTTCGGTGGCTACTACTACTGCAGCATTGCCCCTTCTAGTTACCTACGTCGGTTAAAAGATATCTCACTGATATTTGCTACAGTATTTGGGTGATGGTTCCTGGTACACGTTGGCTACCTTCCTAACTAAGGAACTGGATATTTGCTAAGCCCTGCTAGTTGCTGGACCTTACCCGATGGAATTGTGTTTATCTGATCTCAGATATTTAACTTGTGGCTGCCTGAGTAGGACTCGGTGGATGCTGCCTTGCTCACATTTGTTGCCTCGGTTTAGATCATATATGAGAGCTGCTGGATAATTTCAGAGGGATAAGGTTGCCTTATGAATATAATATTGGGCTTAAAGAACATGGTTGGTTGATATCTGCTAGTTGCCTACATTTATCTTTTGATTTGAAAAAAAGAATTTCCTTCCAATGAAACTCATGGAGGTAATTTAGTTATAGGAAAAATAAAATATATTTTAATATTCTCACCTCTTTTCCCTCTAGTATAAATTACTAAATCGAATTGTCCGATGAGGGTCTTAGTCCCGTGGCCCTCGGACATTTTTGTAAACAACATTGTTTTATAAAACTATTTTCAAACCTAAAATTTATTTAGGTCGTCGGCACGATTTTGCCCCCGTGGCTAACCCTGCGGATTGTCGGCGGAACTGTGCCGACAAGACCAGCCTTATTTCAAAACATCGCCCTTCGAAAACATTTGCCTCCTACAGAAACGGCATAATTCCAACGGTCTCGAGTGCCCATACTCGATGACCTCGGATGATCGCCAACATTCCCGAAGGATTTCTCCCTTCGGTTCTCGGTGTTCCTCGACGACTCAGGGTTGAAGACTTCGAAGATCCGAAGATCTACAAATTAGGGTTTAGATGATGTATAGATAGACTTGATTCATTATGTAATTTCCATTTCTTTCTCTTTAACCATTTTGTATTATTGTTGTATCTTGACATTGTAACATTTATTCAATCAATAAAGTTAATTTCAATTACATTTACCAATGACATTGTATTATTCCTTTAGCTAATAAAGTTTAACCTCAATTGTATTTACCCTGCACGAATACTACATGCCATGCGATGATGCGAATGAAATGCGATTGCACAACAATTCCCCCCTCACTCTCTAATTTCCGACGTAACTCGATAGGTTCGAAACAACTCAGCAGCGCGAGTTGCTCCACGACTTCCACCTCACACCTCTCTCGTCTACGCCAGAATTAGGGTTCTCACAGTTGTACATTCCTAACATTAGCGTTGCACATATATTATGTGTGCAACTATAATCTTCAGAATATACAACTAGTCCATGAAAAAATTAGGACCTAGAGAAAAGGAAAATCCAAGGTTTTGGTGCTGCATAATTTATCTTTGGAAGAAAATGGAAAATTCTCATACACCACCTATCACGGGCATTGCCCGCGAAAAGGAAAAGAGAGCATGGAAAAGAAAGGCAACAAAAGTCTCGTCCAAACTAGGTTTTCATTGGGCTTTCTTTGTTGGACTGAGTTTCTAGTCCGGCTTCTAGGTTGGATTCTTTTTCTCACTTTTGCCTCCACATTCAACCCCATCACCTCTAAAAATGACAATGAGAAAATATAGTGAAGATATAAAATAGTTACATGAACATAAAAATAGAACAAAAAGCAGTTGAAGTGACTAGATAACTAAAAATATAGGAATAAATGTAATATAAAAGGAAGATTAATGCCAAATTGCACCAGTAGAGAAAAAATAATATCGAATACAAAAAGATAAAAAGACACCAATAAAGTATAGATAAAACCAAAAAGAATAAGAGAACCACTAATAAAATCTACTCCCTCATGAGTTATTTCACATGTCAAACACGTGTGTGTAGTCTTAATGGTAAGAGTGTGCAATTGCTGCAGTTGGCACATTCCTAACATTACATTTCTACATATATAATTCGTGCAACTATAGTCTTTGGAATGTGCAACTGGTCCGTAAAAAATTTGGGACTGTGACGAAAGTCAAAGATTTTGGAGTTGCTGGATACATTTTTGGAAAAATTCAAAATATAAAAAAAAACCCACACCGAAAGGCATTACTAGTAAAAGGAAAAGCAACAAAGGCCCTTTCTTGCCTTTTTTGTGGGCTTCACTCACCCACACATGTCGGACAAAAGGCCTAAAAAAAGCATGCCTAAATAAAGCTGACTAGAACCCCAACTAGAAAAAAGCCCAAACCCGAACAAGTAGCCCATAACATAACACCAGTAAAAAATAGAACAAAATAGCCCACACAACCTCATCTCCGCAAATAAATAGATCAAACCAACACTGGATCACGGTCCTCAATGTCGACTGGGAAAATTTAATTTCTCAGTCATATAAGAAATAGCAAAATCGATAAACATAATCTGTTTTAAACAGAGCCTCTAATGTAACACTTAAACCGGTAGGATTTATAAAAACTAAAGCATGTTGATGCAAATTACAAAAAAGTTACATATAATTGTCCATATTTCTCGAAAGCGTATATCTGATAATGGATCTAATAAAATTAACTCCGATATTGGATTTGCATTCGACAGCCAGTACTGCAGCACCAGCGGCATGAACGGAGCCAGCAGCAGCAGCAGCCACAGCATCTCCTCATGCATTGCGTACGCGTGCATTAATCGTGCCTCACATGCATGGCTCATGCCTGCAGATCAGCTGGACAAGCGGCAGCATTGCACAGTGCGCTACGCCCGTAGCTAATCATTCAGCTTTGAATTGATGGCGATTTCGCGTCGTGCTGCTGCTGTGATGTACGAGTATTATGCATCCGGGCACGAGCAGTCCTTGATGTGAGTTGATCGAAATGCATGTTACTAGTTTGCTATATGTAGCTAGGAGTTACATGTATGCTGTGTTTTGTCTTTTGCTGCAGCTCCAACGTTGCCTCCAATGCTGAGATGGCGGCAAGAAAATGGCAGACAACAGAGCACTCCGCCATGTCGCCTCACCTTCTGCTCGTCTCCTCTAAAATCCATGTCGCCTCACCTTCTCCTCGTCTCCTCTAAAATCTCAACTCGTAGGTTGTTGCATTCATCCACTCAATTTGTTACTCTGTTGATTCATGTAGACGTCTATGACGACCATGTGAATATGTCAATATAGAGACCAAGAGGTAATAAAACTATTTTCTTATTGAAAAAAATTAGATGTTCACCTTTTTTAAGATTATATTTTAACTAATAATTAGTCAAACACTATGTGAATTACGTGATATAAAAATTGATATAGCTCAAGTCGCATTTAAAAAGTATTTTTTTTATCATTGTGATTTTGTAAGATGAATAAAGGTACTCCTTCCATCTCATAATTAAGGCGTATTTTGATTGATTAAGATTAAACTTTGATCAATAATTACTCTATTAGTATGTGTTTATGTGACATAAAATTGGTATCATTAGATATGTATTTAAAAATACTTACTTACGATAATGATTTTTATATCACATGAATCACATATTAATAAAGTAATTCATGATCAAAATCTTGTCTTAATTAATTAAAATACGTCTTATATTATAAGATGGATGGAGTATTCTCCAAGGCTTAAATCAACAGAAGGAATACCTCTCTTGCCAAGTGTTGAGGCAATTGTTTGTTTTTGTCAGTATCTTTCAAAACGAGCCAACTATTTGTCTTCTCACATTCCCGTTGAAACGGGGGCAGTTGTTTGTTTAGTCGCACAGTTTCTTTCGAAGTGTTGCAAAAGAGGGGTACTCTGCTACATGCATCCACTCGATTTGTTTATCCATTTTCTCAATTGATGGATCAATTGCGTTGTTCAGCTGCACCATCTTTGGTGACCTTCAGGACTCCACCTCCACCTGAATATTTATACCCCTTATCATCAAAGATACTTAAAGAGATAAGATTTCTCTCCATCTTCGAAATGTATCGGACATCCGTTAAATTTCTGATTGTGCCATCAAACATCTTGATTTGAATAGAGCCAATGCCCTCAATCTTGCATGGGTATCATCAAAATCCAAAACAGAACCAGCAGTAGTAATAGGTTCAAAAATAGTAAACCAATCTCTATGTGGGCACATACCAAAAGTGCAAGCAGTATCAAGAATCCATTCATCATTAATTTCAGCAAATCCAACAACAACGACAAGCACATCACGTTCGGAATTACTATCACGAGCACAATTTGCAGAATTTTTATCTTCTTTGTTACCTTTTGATTTGTATGTGTCGTTCCTCTTTTTCTTGTTTTGTAACTTCCAGCACTTGGATATGTCATGACCACCTTTCTTGCAGTATTTGCATGACTTCCTATTCCTGAACTTAAATCTGCCTCTATTATTCTTGCTAAAGCTTCCGTCCCTGAAATTGCCGCTTGAACTCTTCTCTTGTTGCCTGCCTCGAACAACCAAGCCTTCTGCATGCGAGTTTCAGTTTTCACCAGAAATCATATATTTCATCTTCTCTTTAGCATACAGTGCTTCATAAACTTCATTAAGAGTGAGAGTATCTCGACTATATAAAATAGTATCTCTAAAAGTAGAGTATGAACTGAGCAGAGAGCATAAAAGAATAAGACTCAAATCTTCATCATCATATTTCACCTCCATAGATTTGAGGTCGGCAACAATTTCTTTGAATTCTATCAGGTGATTTAATACTGATCCGCCTTCTGCCAACTTGTGTAAATAGAGTTTTTGTTTCAGGTGCATCTTGCTCATCAGGTCTTTGGTCATACAAATTTGCTCTAGCTTTAGCCACAATGCGGCGGCGGTCTTCTTCTTCAAAACCTCTTGTGGAATATTATTAGACAGATGAAGATGAATATGAGATAAGGCCTTACCATCTTTTCGTTGCTTCTCATCGGCGGACCATACTGTTGGCATCTTGTCAAATCCCAAAAGAGCGTCATCCAGGTCCATCTGTGTTAGAATAGCCTGCACCTTGACTTGCCAGAGAGAAAATCTTGTGTCACAATCCCATAGTGGAATATCATATTTTAGAGAAGCCATTGGTAGATGAATCTTATGTATACAAAGTAGAGTAAGCTGAAAGAAAAAAAAATTACTGGTAGAATTATTTTATGCAGACAGCAAAGGAAAAAAGTAGATGCAACTTTCCTGGTAGCTTTCCTTGAGTGGACGTAGCAGTAAGATCAGAGGATTTTGATATTTCTGTCGTTCACGTGAGCGATGGACGTGAGCCTTCTGAACGATTTTTTTTCTCTGCCTCAGGACTCAATGCTTCATGCTTCTGTCCTCGCCCTTTTTCTTCACGCCTCGAGACACGGTTGCTACTGCCTTGATTTATACCCGCAGCTCCTGATCGATTTTTCTTTTTTTTTGGGACGTCAAGTCCAACTCGAAGATGGAGGACTAATGCTATCTCGGTTACAACTGCTGTGGTTGATCTTGTCTTCGGAATCGACTTCAGACACAACGTGAAGACGGAATAGAAACCGATCTGGAACAGATTGGTATTGTTCGGGCAGCGGCAGCAACCTCGGTGAGAATCGACTTCGGACACAACGTGAAGACGGAATAGAAACCGATCTGGAACAGATTGGTATTGTTCGGGCAGCGGCAGCAACCTCGGTGAGACAAACGTAACGACGGCAATCACAGCTCGGTGAGTTAGCACGGAGGCGATGCACGGACGATGCACGGACGAACTTGTTTTTCGTCTCTTCTAGATCCATTCTCATAACCTGATATCACTTGTTGTAATATTACACTTGTTGTAATATTAGAGATTGATCTAGAGACAAGAGACAAAGATTTTTTACATGAAAAACACTTCTAGGAAAAAATCACGGACACACGAAAGCGCAATCTCATTATGATAGAAAAATATTACAAGCAAGAGACCACAAGACGGTCTTTAGGTGTAACTACCGGGGCATATATATATATATGAAAAATTATAAGAGTCCATAAATGATAAGACAACGAGTCCTTGGAGGACAAAACAAGAGTTGTAATCGGTTATGCCGGTACCAGCGCGAATCCCTACACCGTACGATGCTACGTCTAGCATGATTCGGTGCCGTGTCCAACACGGTATCTGAATTCGGATCACTTTTCAACAGTATATGTAAGATGATTTATCCTATATTATTAGTAGATGTAAAACGACACTTACATATTATATATTGTATATGACACTTATTTGTAATATGAAAAGAAAAAACTACGCGTACGCTTACCCATTCGCTCACTCGCCTTGCCAAGCTTGCTCACCCATGGACTGGTCTGGTCTGTGCATGTGTATTAGAGAGTTTGGAGTTTTTGTTTTGCCAGTACGGATAAATGAACAGTCAAGTGTAACCGTGAAAGTTAAAAATTAGATGAACAACCAGCCATTTCTAGTTTAATTAGAAACGCGTGACTGACGAGTTATTGTGACCGTTATTATATGTAACTCCTCCGGTGACCTTTACCTTACCTAGCCGCAGGCTATATAAGTAGATCCGCACCCCTGGCAGAATACACATAACACTTCACTCTCCACTCTCTACACATTGTCTTGTTCCCTTGTTCTGAGCTGCTTCCAAGCTACTCTGTCCTGTTGCATCAACCTGCACTAATGGATAGGAGAGCACACCTCCGAAACCATTCGTTTCTTGTGAGCTTGCACCGAGGGGTACTAACAAATTTTTTGAAGAGTGCATGATATGACTGCTCGATCGTCCAGGACCTCCTTTGCATCAGTCAGAACCTCTCCTGTTTCAACCAGGACCTTCTCTACGACGCTCGGGACCTCTTCTATGTCTTCATTCATGATGTCCCCGACATCGAATACATCATCACATCACAGCCTCATCTTTTTTTAATAACATGTACGTCTATATAGTTATGATGATCCTTTTCGTGTTAATGGTTTTTATGTTAGCACATATTTATAAAGTAGATATATGATACTTCTATTTGGTAGTCATTTGCATGCCTAGTTATACGTATAATGTTTATCGGTAAATATTATTATGATCTCAGTTATGTTATATTTTTAAGTTAAAATAAATCTAAAAATGCTCATTTTTCAGACAAAGGGTAGTGTCGAAGTGTCGCAAGTCACACATTTTGTGGGTGTCAATATCATTCGCCGCATGTTAAGCAAAGTGGGCAATTAGTAACATGTAACTCGGGGAAAAACTATGCTGCAGGGCGACCTATTTGCTCAACTGTCGGAGACCCAGTGCATTGTGGGAAAAGGGCATTTTTGTTGTCACGGCTGTGGCACTTGGCTAGCATACTCCAATGATCCTCTAGGCAACAACTCAAGGATCTTAAAGCCAGCAATGGCAAGTCTGCTTTCCACATGGGGTTCCGTGCCAGTGGCAGGCACTACCACCGAGGCATGCAGTGCACCAGGCGTGCCTGCACCCTAGCAGCCGGCGAGGTGCCAGAGCCTGCTTACTCTGCCTGAACGGGCCACGCCTGCATGGGCTTTGCCGCACTCGATCGTCCTGTCAGGAAGACTCCATCCATGGCATGTGTGGCAGCAAGGAGAAGCACAGGGGCGGCTATAAATGCATGCCCGTAGATGGTGGATGGATATTGATCAGATGCCGATGGATGCATGCATGTACATTTGAGAAAGGAGAAAAAAAAGGGAGAGAAAATAAAGGAAAAGGACAAAGATCAGGTGAGATCAAATCTGAGGCTTGCCATGTACATTGTGGATTTGTTATTTTGTTTCAGTCAGGATGAATGGTCACATTCCTCCATTATGTTTGTTTCGATCACTATGGTCTTTGATATTTCTAAAAGGAATCGGTATGGTCTCCTTTTTTTTATGTATGGCATTAATATCAAGATGGTACCTAGCATACTGCACCCATATTTTACGAAAAGAGCCTTCCAAAATAAGAAACTAAAATAAGGTCTTTCGAAGTAGAAGTCTCCCGTGCTCCCCATGTGTACAAATGGTGATGGACGTCGGTTACATCCAAATCTAACAAACACGGTATTACCGCTAGAGATCGGCCACAGGAGTCTTGAAGGGCCCCACCGACGCTCTCGGCTCATAGAGGTTCAAGGTAAGGTTCTCTGTCGTTTGCAGTTGTCCAAACACTACTATAGAAACACATATATTAAATATTTTATTTGAGATAGTTTTATAAAATCTGTTTGGGATGAGTCTTATCTGAAACGATTTTTGATGAAATTCAAGATAGTTTTAACTAAAAACTCACCTTGGATATACGGGAGATTCTTGGCGGTTTTGGCTGAAAAACTATCTAAGATGAAAACTACCTGTATTTTAGATGGTTTTTCAGCTAAACCCATATGGAACGGTCTAGCCCATAAAGGCCTAATAGTCATAGGCATATATAAGGAATGCACGCAGGCTCCTAAGGACCCTAACCCTAACAGTTGTCGCCTCCCCTCTCTCGATACCATCTCTCCATGCCTCCCGCCACTCGATCTGCTCTTAACTTCCTTCACTTCATAGCAGCGCGCCACCCTTCTCCCCCTTCCCCCTCCCTTCTTGACCTTGCTTACGTGCTGCGTCTTCCTGGCGTCTGCGAGGCGGATTCGGCCAGATCCTTGCTCCGGCGGCTAGATCCGTGCCATGCCCGACACAAGCTTGACCTCTCCACCAACTCCCTGCAGATCTGGTGAGGGGAGCACTGCCGCCAGCTCCCCTCCAGATCCGATGACAACTGCCATGCCTCCTCCTGGAGCTCCGAAGGCTGGCTGCGGCGCTGCCTCCTTTAGTTCCATGAGAGGGAGCCTCGTCCTCCGCGGCAAAAGCGGACCTCACTGGCATCGCTGACCCCATGTTCATGTTCACGTCGACCCGGGGTTCCTACGTTCCGAGACGGCGGCTGTCACCGTTGAGGTGCATGAGGCGTGGAGGCTCGGCGTTGATGTCGTCCTTGGTCACACGTGGATTGTGGTGAGCACGTTTGTTCTTGTGCTTGTGCGGGAGCGACTCCAATGGCCGTGGCAGAGGAAGAGGAGGGTATGACGACAATAACGCAAGGAGGCAGCGGAGCATGGCAGCATCCTCGACGGCAACCAGTGAGGGGTCGTGGCACTGGCTCCAGCAGCCACTACTACAGAGAGGGTCATACAAGACCCATAATCACAAACGATTCATTAAAAATCGTCTGTAATAGAACTAACCATAGATGGTTTTTATAAAAATACACATCACAGACAATTTGTTTAAAAAACCCCTATGATAAATAGGTCATTTTAGCAACCTCCTGCTGCCTAAGGTCTGCTGTGTTGATATTTTTACTAGGACCTCCTACTGGATGACTACAATATCTACTTACCCGATGACATTGTTGACTTTTACGCTGAGGCTTGACTTTGGTCAAATATGGTGGCTGCTGGATGTTTTTACTTTGATCTCCAAACATTTTTGCTTGAAAACCTTTTTCAAAACAAAAAAAAACTACTGGAGGCAATAGTAGTATAGGTGAACAATTGTGTTTTACATTAATTGTAATCTGTCTTTGTTTTAATACCTTGTATTCATATACTATATATGATGTAATCATATCTAATTTAATTGACTTCCAATTTTAGTGTGTGTATATGTGTATGAAATGTCTGCAATGTACTCCCTCCGTCTTAAAATGTAAAGCACACACGTATTTCAAAATTTACGATTAGGTCTAAATATGCTAGTTATATGACACAAAAATGATATCATTGGAAAGTGTTTTTGAAAACGAATCGAACAATATCACTTTTGTATCACATAACTAGAATATTATAAGTTTAATCATAAATTTTGGGATGCGTGTGCGCCTTATATTTTGAAACGGAGGGAGTATAAAACTAGGGTTCTTACACTGGCATAGCGATGATAGTGTCTTTTGTAGTAGTGTAACAAATTTGGAGTGGAATCCCTCTTCCATTATGGACATGAAATGTAAAGACATCCAACCATTTCGTGTAGAACCCTAGGCGAAGTGAACAAAATGAGAAAATCTAATGAATCTAATCTAGAGAAAGGTAAGCAGAGTGCACTACCATAGAAAAGCTCATCGCATATGGTTTTCTAGCCCATGCAATCCAGCCCGTATGCACGGGCTGGTCAGCGATGTGGGGGCACATTGCACACGGGTCCAGCGCCATATGTGATGATACGCACATCGCACACGGCTTTTCAAGCACGCCCGTGTGCGATGAGTACACACATCACACACGGTAAATGTGAAATAACCGTGTGCGATGACTGGGCACGTCGCACACGGGTCAGCTCTCTGGACTGTGTGCGATGACAGGGCACATCGCACACGGGTCAGCTCTCCGGACCGTGTGTGATGAAGTGAAACATCGCACACGGTGCAAGGATCTGGTCCATGTGCGATAAGTACCCACATCGCACACGGTCATAGTATCAGAATCGTGTGTGATATTTGGCCACATCGCACACGGTTATTCGCTCTTAACCGTGGGCAATGACTATTCAACATCACACACGGGCGGATGTTTGGGACCGTGTGCGATGACGAACCACATCACACACGTTTAGGTGCTCCGGACCGTGTGCGTTGACGCGCACATCGCCCACGATTCGGGCCGCCGAACTGTGTGCGATGCTGGGAATGCAACGGTAGCGACAATAGGAAATCTCAGGCAACAATATCATTTCACAAAATTCATCGGTCACATTCACAGAATTCATTGATCAGCCACATATATACACATATTTCATCCATCAGGCAAATACACGGATTTGATCCAAACACAAATAAAACAGAGATCACATACATTTCACAGCCGACATATAAGCAAATTGAATCAATTGAATATGAGTTGACCCATTCATAGCGACATAAACAGGAGTTCACAGCCAACATTCCTACAATTTGGATCTGACAAGGTTGACAGCCAACAGAAAGAAAATAAATACCTCACAATCAAGGTGATCTGAATTGTCCCTTTTCCGGTATGACATGCGTGACGAAGAATTAGCCAAACTATCTTCTAACTTCGACAATATCGGCTTGACTCAACAGTTTTTTATCCATCAAACTCAAAATCTGTACGAAGTAATTAAATTCAGATTTAGGTGGATATAGGTAAAAAGTAAAATATTGAGTCTCACATATAGTACTAACCGTAGGGAGGCCAGCAGTGCCTTTTGTCCTCGAATTCGGAACAACCCTCATCATTTGCTTACAAACATAAAAAGCACAAAGGTTGGTTCCTTCTAGCTGTTGGTTACACTGAAAAGTTGTTGAGAAATTACGGAATCAATTAGGGCATCAATTAGCATTACTTAGCACTTAGGAGGAATGTTGTACCAATTGTTACCTTCACCAAGTCGTCGTCTCCGTGTTCCAAGCCCGCCGGGTCTCCCGTTGGTGAGCACCTCCCTCCACGGTTGACGTACTCGGTGAAAGCACTATCCAAGAATTTTCTTATCGCCAAGTAGTCGTAATGTGCCGCTTGGAGGGAACTAAGGTGGATGTCTTTACTCCATTTAGGTATGATGATAATTAAGATCTAATGTTCGCTACAAAAAACGATATCACAACCCGTGTGGAATGATGATAATGGAGGTACAACTAATGTATAAAAACACACATACTTCTAGTTGTATAGAAGGAGAATGAACTATTTGTTCTGTTGAGCCATCAACGCGTGGACAACATAATTAAAGACCCTTTTGTCATTCCCCTCGATTTGTTGCTTCGAGACCAACTGTGGGTCCAAGAAACCCACCGGTTGTTTCCGAGCGTTGCACTCGGTGATCATGTGCCTAAGCATAGGAAAGAAAAGAGTTATCGTTTACGAAACAAAAGAGAGTTGCCAGAATATGAAATTTCTTGTAAAATACTTACAGTGTGAAGCATCTCATGAGGGAGGCATCGAGGGCACCCAGGTTGAAGAGGAGAAACAAGTCCTCGAAGCCCACCGTGCAACAATTATCTAAATCATGAAGGAAATGCTCCTTCTTGAAGAACACCGGAATGCTTGACTCACCGGCTTTACATAGTTTCATATAGTGGTCATGTAGCTTTTTGCATAACAAACCTACCGCCGCCAGGTCTTGAGGGAGTAGCAATGGCTCTCCTTTGACATACGTGCGTGCGAGCTCCGCTGGGGGGAACAATCGGTTGAATTCTTCATCCGTCATTAACCCCAGCTCCTTGGCCTTGCGCTGGCCCTTTGCCTTGCCCTGTCCCTTGCTTTGTCCCTTGCCCGTGCCCTTCAGCGGCGCTGATCTCGTACTTTTAGTCTTCACTGGTGGGGGCGGTGGCAGTAAGTCAAGATTTGGTGGTGTCAGAAGCACCGGCGCTTGTTTGGGTGACTTGAGCTGGTGGGCACGAAGGTGGCTCAGACCGCGTGCTCATGATGGGATGTGCTGCGAATAGCGGCTCAGATTCAGCATGCAATGGTGGGGAAGCAGGAGGCGGTGCCGATGTGAAGGGCATAAGGAGTATGTCCTTCTTCGGCCACTGGACGAAGGACATTCCGCCTGTCCCAAGGTCTGGAGTTCAGCATCCTGGCTTATGTGGAATAGCGGGAGGCTCTGGAAGCCAGGCTCGACTTTATCGACGGTGCACCTCGCGAACCCTGACTGTATCGGTACACCGTGCGCGGTACCTCCCTCAGCCGGTGGATGAACCAACCCACTGGCAGCCACCAACGGAAAAGCCATGTGAGCTATTGGCACTTGTAGCTTGCACTTCGTCGGCCCCGTGATGTCATCGATAGGAGACTTGCAGGCTGTTTCCTCATGGCCTTCAACCCCATCGGGAGCTGATGTACAGCTACTCCTGCGTGCACCGGGGCTTGGGTGTGCAGCAGCTTCAACCGCTTGTGCTCTGTACGTCTCCTCCCACACAGCTCTTTCTTTTGCAAGCCTTTCCTCCATCATGCCCACAAATTGGGCGAGTAGCTCTTGTTTCATCTGTTCCTTTTTCTACTCCGCTCTCGCCCTTTTCCTCGCACGCATCTCCTCCGCGTCTTGAGGGAAGGCCTTCCTACGGGCGACATTGGTCCCGATCGCCCTACAATGACCCGAGGGCTCCTTGGTTCCCAAAGCGGCTGTGAGAATGTCATTGCACCCTTGAGGCTGAAACGAGCCTTGTGAAGTCTGGACGCTTAGCTCTTTCTACAAATAAAAACCTATAATTAATAGGTACGTAAGTATTGTCGTAATTATAGACTGACGACTGAATGAGGTAGTCACTCTTACCATAGATTGATACACTTCTTGGTCTGCTGGGTTGGGTAACACAACCTGACCCGAGGAATCAGTTGTAAACCTCGCTCTCAGGAAATCTCTTACCCAATCTGCCGCAACATCAGGAAAACGCACATTGGCTTCCCAAAGACGTCGGTTCTCGTCCTCCCTGTCTCAAATCTTCCGCTTCCCATAGTATCCTTTGACCCCCATTCTATGGGGCTATTTGTTCTTCGCGATTAGAGCCTTGCCTGCCTCACTCTTGGCTTCAAAATCTGGCGTTCGCTGCATCTCCACAAATCTGGCCCACTGCTCGGGTAGAATGTATGGATACTTTTTGAAGGGATCCTTATTCTGCTTTCATAAAAATTTTGTGCAACATGTACTTAAAATTCCGAAAAGCATCCTTTGCCTTCGAGAGGGCATATTCTTCCACGTGCATTTTCCGTTGCTCCGGCACCCTGAAGTGTTGCATTATCTCTAGCACTATGGCCTTGCGCAGGTTCTTACTAACCTTTGTCCAATCCTCGAAGTGAATGGGGACCCTTTCCCTTACCACTGCCCCGCACATGGTTCGAAACTTCTTCTCCGTTTTCTCTGGTTCGGTAGGAGCCCCGGTTCTGTTGTTGATGGCCTCCACTTGCCATACTCCTTGGGGCTTTTTGCTTGGTTTTCTAATTCTTCTTCCCTTCTTCACAACTGATAGGGTTTCTGCTTGATCAGTGCTGGTCCCTTCCGGCTGTGATGATGAGTTCTCTTCGATCTCTCTCGCAGAAAAGTCCGACGATTCATTACCGAACGTCATAGCTAATTAACAAGATGATAATGGCAGAAATAAGAAGAAGTAAAGGTAGTGCGGGCACAAATAATCCTCTGCACGCAAATATTAACAAGCAGCACTGGAACATACGTATTGATATAGCCCTCTCTTGCTACTCGTTGTGAGGGCATGGAGAACCCTAACCTGTCGGGGAGGCGGCGCTCGGGGACGGGGAGGCGGTACTCGAGGAGGCGGAGGCGACTCAGGCGAGGCGGCGCGCGCGAAGCCGAAATGTTTTGATGAACGGACGGGGTGACCTAGGTACTAATTATACCGGGGCCTGCCATCGCACACGGTCGCGTATCACCGCCCGTGTGCGATACGACACACATCGCACACGGGTATTTGATCTTAACTGTGTGCGAAGTGCTCACATACGGGTGACTGGTAAAGCCCGTGTGCGATGTGAGTCACAGGCAGAATTAGATGTCCGTGTGCAATGTGAGTCACATCGCACACGGTCAAAATTAGATGTCTGTGTGCGATGTGAGTGCGGCGCGCAACACGAAGAGTCGCCCTATAAACCGCCGCCTCTTCGGTTTCTCATCTTCATTCCTATAAGCCGCGCCTCCTGCTCCGTACTTCATTCCTCCAAACGTCACCTCTAGCCCCGTGCTCTGTCGATCCTCTTCTTCCTTACCCCTCCAGCCACCTTCTCGATCTGTCGTAATGGCCGCTGCAGGGAGCTCTTGGGGAAGCGGAAGCGCGAAGAGTCGCCCATCAGCGAGGGCCGCATACAGATGACCATGGATATCTCCCGCGCCACTGCCAGGGCACTGGAGTTGGCTGAGTATGGACCCACCGACGACACCCTCCTCTGTGCGTACAACGCCGACCCCGTCAATTACTTCGATACGTACGCCATCCGGTGTATCCTGGAAAAGAAGTTTCCGCGGCACCTCGAATTTCTCATCGAAGCTCACCACCAGCCGGGGCGTATCCTCGTCCGCTGCAGGAACAAAAAAATCGTCCAGCGCCTCCACGCGAAGTGCTTCCGGTGGGGTGCCGAGATGGTGAGCTTCTACATAGTTGCTAATGTCTCTGCCTTGATGCCTGACCCCGTGGATGAAGATCTACCGCTGGAGTCGATTTAGATAGTTTTTATTATGTAATGTAATGTTTCCTCTTCGCAACAACCGGAAGAGGCATTTTGTTATGTAATGTCTTGTTAATTTGTGTTGGAAATGTCTTGTTAATCTGTGTTTGAAATATCTTCTTAATCTACGTTCAAAATGTCTACTTTCTATTTGTAAATGTCTTGTTAATCTATGTTGGAAATGTGTTCTCCACCTGTGTTGCAAATCACATCGCACACGGTCAGAAGCTGTAACCCATGTGCGATGTGGGTCACATCGCACACGGGCTAAAGGAATTCACCGTTTGCGATGTAAGTCACATAGCACACGGGCTACAGGTGTTCACCGTGTGCGATGTGACTCACCTACAGAAGTTGATCATCTATAGTTCAACCGATTTCATATTCGAAATGAATATCAGAATCAAAATTCTGCGATGACTCCACAAGATAATTTGCTAACTTCAACCGATTGCATATTCAAAATGAGTATCAGATTCAAAAATTATGCAATGACTTTCGAAACATAATTTCCTTACTTCAACCGATTACATATTCAAAATGAGTATCAGATTCAAAATAAATCATGAATCCACTACATGATTTCCTTTGTATACTAGCCCATCAGAATGATCTTGGCGTACGTAGTAGCAAGTTTTTCCTTTGTCTTGCTCGTCAATTCTTATGTGTTCTCCAATAGGTGGCAAGTCATCGAACTGATTGTATTCATCCTCGTCGACAACATTCTCAACTCCTACGATCCTTCTTTTTCCATGCATCACTACATGGCAGTTCTTATGTGCGAGGTCTTTCACATAGAAAATTTAGGTAGTTTGGGAGGCTAAAATAAAGGGTTCATTTATGTTTCCTAATTTGCTGAGGTTGACATAAGTCGAGCCATAATTGTCGACTTTGACATGTCTGAGATCGACCATTTGCACTTGAACAATGAAATCCAGAATGTCACGTAGTCAAGCTCCCAAATCTCCTCTATGATCCCGTAGTAAAATTCCTTCTGTCCATCTGTATCTATAGCTTCTACTCGGACAGAGCTGTTCTGAAATGTGGTCTTCTCATCTCGATCTTTCGTGTAGAACGTGTACCCATTCATGACATACGCTTGCCAACTATGAACTGTAAAGGCTGGCCCTTTGGCCAACCACGTTAACGCGTCATCTGTCGGCCCGTCTACAATACAGTTCTGCAACCATTGGTTGAATGTCTGGTTGTGCTTGTTCAAGATCTGACTGTATGGTACTTTTGGGGAACTCTTGCCGTAGCTTGTTCACATGTTCTTCTATATAAGGGGAAATTATTGTCATGTGCTGCAAGACCGTAAAATGGGCAATGTCAAATAGATGAGTATCCTTCCAGCTGACTTCTTTTCCGACAATCCCTTTTCCAGATAGCCTTCCCTCATGGCGAGACCTTGGCACACCAATAGGCTGTGAGTTGTGCATGTAATCGGTGCAAAACTCAACCACCTCCTCCGAGGTATATCCTTCTACGATACTGGCCTCGGGCCGATACCGATTCCGAACATAGTGCTTGAGTATTCCCATGAACCGCTCGAGCGGATACATGCTGCGTAGGAACACAGGCCCGCACATCTTTATCTCGTACACAAGGTGTGTAACAAGATGAACCATGACATCGAAGAACGAGGGTGGGAAGAACATCTCAAGCTAGCATAGAGTCTTCACAACCTCCTCTTGCAGATCATCCAGTGTGTCGGGATCCATGACCTTCTGAGATATCGAGTTGAAGAAATCACAAAGCCTCATGATCGCCTCTCGAACTTTTGTGGGCAGAATATTTCTGATTGCCACGGGAGCATCTGTGTCATTATTACATGGCAATCGTGTGACTTCATACCAATTAGTTTCTTGTCTTCCATTGAAACAAGACTCCTGATGTTTGCGCAATGACCAGAGGGGACTTTGACACTATACAAGAAACCCAAGAACTCTATTATTTTCTTCTTGGATAAAGTGTAACAGGCAGGTGGGAGATACGTATGGCCCTTATCTCTTTTTACTAGAACTAACTCTGGTTTGATGCCCAGATGGATCATATCCATTCGTGACTTGATGCCATCCTTCGTTTTGTCTTTCATGTTCAGTAATGTACCAAGAATGCTGTCACACACGTTCTTCTCGACGTGCATGACATCGATGCAGTGACGTACATCTACATCCTTCCAATAAGGTAAGTCCCAGAAAACTGATTTCTTCTTGCACACGCTCTTCTCACGGGGGCGTTTATGTCCGTTGCCAAGCACGACATTCACATCATTTGCCATCTCACTGACCTCTTCGCCGGTAAAAGGCCTTGGTTTCACGTCTCTTTCTGTATTACCGTCAAATTGTTCCTTCATGTTACGATAAGGGTGATTTCTTCTCAGGAACCTCCGATGACGCATGTATACGGTTTTGCGCGAGAATGGAAACCAGACACTCGCGGTATTATCTATGCATGTGACACATGCTTTGGCTCCCTTTATACTCTGCCCCGAAGCATTAGCAAGTGCTGGATAATCCTGGATGGTAAGGAGTAACAATGCACGTAGATCGAACGACTCTTTTTTGTACGCATCCCATGCCCTTACCCCTTTCTCTTTCTAAAATATTTGTAGTACTTCCACCAGCAGCCTGAAGTAAACGTCGATGTCATTTCCAGGTTGCTTTGGCCCTTGGATAAGCATCGACATCATGATGTACTTCTTCTTCATGCACAGCCAAGGAGGAAGGTTATACATACACAGAAGCACAGGGCCAAGTGCTGTGTCTGCTGCTCATGCTGCCAAATGAATTCATTCCATCTGTACTCATTGCGAATCTTACATTCCTTGGGTCATCGCCGAAGGTTGGGTACTTCGCATCAATTCTTCTCCACTGGGTAGCATCAGCCGGGTGTCTCATCTTTCCATCATTCTTACGTCCCTCCGCATGCCAACGCATCAGCTTCGCTTCCTTCGGATTTGCAAACAAACGCTTCAACCGAGGAATTACAGGCAAGTACCACACAACCTTATTAGGGACTCCCGTCTTGATCTCATCATCGGCCTTGTCTTTTTCTTTTGCAAACTTACGCTTGTATCGAGGAGCTTTGCATATCGGATATGAACGCAAATCTTTATACTCATTGCGATAAAGCATACAGTCATTCTTACATGCGTGTATTTTCTGTACTTCTAGTCCCATGGGGCAAATCACCTTCTTGGCTTCGTAGATATTTTTTGGCAACTTATTTTCATCTGGAAGCATGTCTGCAAAAAGACCCAATATCTTTGTGAAGCTCGTGTTCGACCATCCGCTTTCTGCCTTCAATCTCAAGAGGTCAAGTGT
The DNA here is from genome assembly GCA_019208055.1 of Stipa capillata. Taxonomy (NCBI): domain Eukaryota; kingdom Viridiplantae; phylum Streptophyta; class Magnoliopsida; order Poales; family Poaceae; genus Stipa; species Stipa capillata. The sequence goes on from JAGXJF010003003.1 coordinate 136,247, forward strand.
CGCTAACAACTTGGAGTGCTTTGCCTTGTAGTTTGGATACAATGGTTTCTCGGCGTCTTCCATCAAGTCCCTGAGTTCCCTATATTCTGCATCATCATGGTTGCTCTCAAAATCATGAATCATTTGTTGCAGATTTGGAATAGCAGTATCATCGCCATCGGAATCACAATTGTCGCCATCTGGCTGCCCATCATATGGGTTTGGCATATGATGATTACCGTCTTCGTTTTCTACGTGCATGACTGGCTCTTCACCGTGCTTGGTCCAACATGTATATCCCGTCTTGAAACCCCTCCGAAACAAATGTTCTTCGATCACTCTTGGGTCCTCCCACAGTCTAGAATTGTCATATTCAACGCATGGACAGAAAATCAGCAGTTCCCCCTTGTTCCTCATGTCTGCCTCGGCGATTTTCATGAAACCAATGATGCCACTGATATATGCTTGACTTGTATGACTCTCGGACATCCAACCTCGATCCATCTACAGGATTTCAAACAACAGAAAAACTACATGGCATGATTTTCCTAGCACTGCATATCTGACCTAAAAATTAACCGAAGGACGATCTACTTATGCGGATTATACGCGTACTGTCTTTGCTAGCAGAGCTCACATACAGCCACCCTGGCCCGTCACTGCCTCTGCCGCCCGCTGCCATCGCCACCACTCCAATTAGCCGCTGTGCACCACCCCTCCCGCCCTTACAACAAGCCGCCGTTCCCGCTCGCTCGAACTGGAGCATTTAGGTCGAGCTCGGTAGTGATTTTAAATGATATGATATCGCACACGGGTTATCAAAATTAACCGTCACCGATACTTACAACATCACACACGGTCATCAAACAAAATCCGTCACTCATGCCGGCTACCTATGAAAAAGTTTAAGAATTTCTAGAACGAGACATCAGACAAGGTCGCTCAAAAAAACCGTGTGAGATGTGGAGCCACATCGCGCACGATTCCTACGAAGCAACCGTGTGCGATGTGCGATAGAGGCAAAGAACCGTGTGCGATGTGAGCACATCACACACGGGCCTGAAATGTGACCCATCTGTGATGGGACTTACATACCAGACAGTGTTTTTCTGTGCATATTTCCTGGCTTCATCAGTTTATTTTACTTGCCACCTCTAAAAAACAGAATAACATCCCAACATGCACAGGACAATATATATCACACGCATCGACAACACAAATTAAAGAATTTTCTGCATCTCAATTCCACATCTCAAATTTGACAAGTCCACATCTCAAATATATATATATGTACAACACATTTGACATCGCACAAGTTGCTAAAGAATTTTGCACATCTCAGTTTCATATGGAAACGAACTATCTAGGGCTTGGTTCATGGGTAGAAAGTGCTAGCTAGAGTGTTTACACACTGACTCAAAATGGACGCATTAGAATGCGATGACGCATTAGAATGCGACATCTGTATATGCACTCTCTCTTATGCTTGGGCCTCATCCTGACCTCTAATCGAAGCACACAATCATATCAGTCACAATTCACAATTTAGCACGGTATAATCAGCGTATAACAAAGTACAGAGGTTTGGAAGTAAATACCTAGAGGAAGGCGTCTGATACGTCACGTAGTTTTCTTGTGCAGTGTAACCGCAATAGAGCGTCGTCACCATTGTGACATTGCGTTTACACTGCACAAGACACTCTTTCCAAAAGAAGTGTCTTGTGCAGTGTAGCGTAGTGTCACAAACACGACAAAAAACGGCGGCATTGTAATACCCAAATTCGATAAGTAGAGGTTGCTCCGCATTCATGCATACATGGCATCATCACCACACCTTGTTTAAACCTAGTTGTATATCGATTTAACTTTATAGAATATGTTAATATTTCATCCTCGGTGGATAATTGTTGCAAACACCAATCAATTTATTTGAAGTATTCAAAATAACAACGTCATTAATAAGGGTAGAGGAAGTCATCGAACCCTCCGGTGAATCCCCGTCCCTAATCCGGAAACCCTAAGGAGCTGGAAATTAGGGCTAGGTGGTAGGGCAGCTTCTAATAGATAAAAGGTTCCAAGATTTCATACATAGCCCCAGGGTAGAAACCCTAAACCCTCGACAAATTTCAGAAATCCTGGAAGCATTTAAAAACCTAATAGAAGGGTAAACCCTAAGTCCGAATTTGAATGGGGACATGAGTCAAACATTGCCCAAAGTAATTCAAACCCTTACAGTAGGTCCCATTAATCACCTTGAAGTCCCTGCCAAAATTTCATAATTTTTGGAGCTATTTTGGCACATGAAATACCACAAAAACAAATCCAAAATCAAGCCCTAAATTGAATTTGAATGGGAACCTAGGTCAGATCAGTCCCAAATTGGTTCAAACTCCTACAGTAGCTCAATAATAATATTATGAAGCTGTTGTAAAAATTTCAGGTTAATTGGAGCTGATTTGATACATAAAATAACATGGGGAATAAACCTGGAATGCATAAAAAGAAAAATCCAAAAAGAAACCCTAACTCCCCCTGGGCCGAAACCCCCCGCTCGGGCGGCCCATCTCCCCAGCCCACTCAGCCCGCGCACTCCCCTCTCCCCTTTCTCTCACTGCCGCCTGGGCCCCTCCTGTCATCCTCCCGCCGCGGCTTCTCTCTCACCCACAACTCGGGGGCCCGCTTGCCAGGCCTCACCCGCCACGTCCCCGGCGTCGGTACGCCGGCGTGGGCGGTGCCTCGCGCCCGACGCCTCCTGTCCGAGCCCCGCCGCCCCTTAAAAGCTCCCTCCCGACAGCCCTTGCCTCTCCCTTCCTCGCATTCCTCGCTCCCCCGAAAACCCTAGCGCCGATTCCTTCCTCCCCGAGTTTCTTCCCGAGCTCCGGTGTCTTCTCCGGTGAGGAATCGCCACTGTCTGGCTGCTCCCCGAGCTCGGCTACCTCCCTCCAGAGCTTCCCCGTCCTCCTACTCACCCTTTCCCGTTCCTTGTTGCTCAGATCCGTGCCCGGGAGGCCTTGTCGTCGCCGCTCCAGCCGCCGCCGTCGTCTCCAACTCCGGCGAGCTTCCACAGCTTCTCCAGAGGTCCCCGAGCTCCACCTCTTTGCCCCTGAGCTCCCTCTTCTCTCCCCTCACCTCCTCCGCCTCTCTTTTTCGCAGATCCGTGCCTGGAGCGTTCCCCTCGTCGTCCACCGAAGCTTTCCGCCGCCGGTCGCCGTCGCCAGCCCTCCCCGGTGCTCCTCAATGCTCCCCGAGCACCGAAACGTCTTCAGGGTGAGCTCCCGGTCACTGCCCCTTCCTCCCCGAGCTCAACCGAGCCCGGGAGCCATCTCCGGCGAACTCTCCGGCGAGTCCGCCACCGCCCGAGTCCCTTCTCCGGCCGAATCCGAGTGGAAGAGAGAGAGAGATGAGTGGGAGGCCCGAGTGGCCTCCTCTGATTGGTCCCGGGTGCCCAGTCGGCTGCTGACTGGGATTTCGGTGCCCAGTCGGCACTGACCCGAGGGCCCCACCTGTCAGCTGGGACGTTTATGAGGGTAGGTTAGGGGGTGCGTTCTCGGGTGGGTTTAGCAGAGGGACTTGCGCTGCTGAGAGAGAGAGGTTTGGGTCTGGGTACGCATAGCAATTAGGGTTAGGTTAGATTTGGGCAGATTTTGTATAATATTTCAAAAGCTCATATCTTTTAAACCATAGCTCCAAAATTGACAGATTTTATATGGTTGGAAAGCTGGTGAAATTCTCTACAAGTTGGACACATCAAAAGTTCATTTTGATTCCATGCACAGTAGATTATCTAGGGTTTAATCAATTGTTCCGGCTAGTTTCAAAATGCGATAACTTGTGATCCATGGCTCGGATTTTTACAAACTTTATACCGTTGAAAAGCTTAGGAAGTTTCCTACATCTTGACTGAAACAAAGATTCATTTTGGATACATGCACAGCACCGTTCTTAGAGTTGTCCTTGTGCCATGTTACGACCCGTTAAAACCCTAGCTTTGTGAACTAGCTCCCTTCGTACGATTCCACGTACCTTAGTCTCCTATTACATAACTTAACTTCATATTGACTTAATACACCCACTCGTGCAATGTTTCATCACTAAAGTCGCAACCCTAACTCATCGGAGCCTTTTAAATCACCATGCATGCATTCTAGATATCACCTGTCTCCGATGACCTAATATGAACCCATGAAGACCATTCCGACTCTTCGACACCCACTACACATCTAGTCTCATGTAGCTCACATCATTCATACATGCATACATGCTGTCTTCTTATTTCTTTCTCGTTTGTTTCCGGTGTCGTCATTACTCGAAACAGAGGCAGAAGAGGACGACCACCCGGCTTACGAGACCTCGCAAGATTAGGAACAACCCGAATCAGGCAAGCAGAGCTTGTTGCATCTTTACCTTCCGTACTCTTGTGTATGCCCTTGTTGTATGTGCTATGTGTATGAATGTTTATCTGAGAATCGTCGCAAGTTGCGTACACTAGCATGTGTAGGATGTGTCTTACCTCGAGAACATCTAATGGCTCTTCAACTAAATTGTTAAGTGAGTTGGGAGAGCCGAGGGCGTGCACAATGGGTATGGTTGGTGTTTATTGACGAGAGATGGCGACCCAGGTGTAAGTAGAGTTTTGTCGCCACACCAACCCTATCTTCAGCGTGTCACCATCCCTTATCACACGTGAACGCTAGCGAGAACCAACACTGAGGATAGTTGGGGTAAGCCTCCATGCACTTTGGAGGCTAGCTACCTCCAAACTGTTATGCACTCACTATGCCTGCAGGGGTTGGGTCGTCGGTAGTGGTTCGAGAGATTAAAATGAACACTTGAGTATTGGATCAATGAGGATTGGATTTAGGGGCTGCCCTAATCGAATTAGATGATGTTTACTGGATTGATTTGGATTGGATGCATGGGTTGCCCCCAATGGATTTGGATTTGATGACTTGATCTCGTGGTAAATTGGTTGTGATATGTTGTGTCCTGAGTTAAACTGTTATGTAGTTTGTCCTTACTTCACCTTATTAATGTTATGATCTTACCTTGTATATTGTTACTCTGAGAAGCATTCATGTTTAATTGTTGTTGTACTAGTATGAGTAGGACATTTAATCAAGCACGAATAAGTCTTGCGAGTACGTTCGTACTCACCTAGGTTATTCCTAGAGCTTGCAGGTGAGCCGGTGGTCGAAGACTATTTCGATGATGCCTGAAATTGTTGTTTCCTCGGTAGTGTTCGACTCATGGGATGGGTTGTAGCTTTTGTTCAGCGGTCATCGTGCCGCTGTGGGACTCATTTACTGTTCTTCCGCTGTCGTTTATTTACTCCGTACTCGGATATGGTTTCGGATATGACCGACTAATGTAATATGTTGTCCCATCGTGGACTGTTAGTAGTAATACCATATTGTAGAGCTTTGTGATGATATCCGAGTTGTTAAACCAGGCTGCCCCTGCACAATGTGTGAATGTTATGAAGTGTACGGGTATGCCGTGAAGAGTCGAAGCCGTACCTTGTTCTACTAAGTCGAGCAAGCGTTGGTTGAGTGACCCGCTGGCTGAGATGCTGTGCCGGCCAGGCAGGGTGTGGGCGTGTTCTACCGGGTTTTCGAGCGACCCACTAGCCTCCGAGCTAGGTTAGGGTGTGGGTAGAACTGCCGGGCTCCTCCGACCTTGTTTGTCGTGGTAGGATTCGGGAACGACTCTGAACCTTCACCGGACTATGGAATTGTATGTGGTTCTGGGAAGATTGGTCGCTTCCGGCCGGCTCGCGCGTGGCGGGTATCGGATCGTTCTGTCTTGGTGCGTACGGCGCAGGTACCGTGCCACCGGGCTGACGAGTCCTTCGGTCCTTGGCGACTTCGCGTTCCCTTAATCATATATAATTCCGGGTCCGTGACAGGCATCCACTGGCGCCGGCGCTGCTGCAAGGCGGAGGAGCAGTCGCCGGCCTCGAGGAAGAGGCCGCGACTGGATCCAGGCTCGGAGGGATTCGAGGAGTAGGCCGCGGTCGGATCCGGGCTTGAGGAAGAAGCGGCGACCGGATCCGGGCTCGGGGGGCTCGGGGAGGAGGCGGCGGCCACAGCGCGGTGCGAAAGAAAGCTAGGGTTCCCACATTTATAAATAGAAGAAGTCAGCGTGGTGCGAAAGAAAATTAGGGTTCCCGCATTTATAAATAGAAGAAGTCGAGTTCGGTACTGATATCGCACACGGGTTATCAAAATTAACCGTCACCGATATTTACAACATCGCACACGGTCATCAAACAAAATCCGTCACTGATGCCGGCTACCTATGAAACGAGACATCACACACGGTCACCCGAAAAAACCGTGTGCGATGTGGAGCCACATCGCACAACGTTCATACGAAGCAACCGTGTGCGATGTGAGTGAAATAACCGTGTGCGATGTGAGTAAAATAACCGTGTGCGACGTGAGGCACATCGCACACGGTATATCTGAAATAACCGTGTACGATGTGAGGCATATCGCACACGCTTATTAGAAAATACCTGTGTGCAATGTTCCTCACACGGTTTCTCAGAAAAAACCGTGTGCGATGTGCCTCACATCGCACACGGCCCAGTTTGCCGTAGCACATCACACACGGGCCTGCAATGTTGACCGTCTACGATGTTCACATTGGTGACGGGTTTCAGCCAATCGTGTACGACGAGGACTCTTAAAAAACCTGTTCTGTACTAGTGAAATGGTTGACCAGTTTGGTCGGGAAGAAATATACTCCCTCCCTCCGTTCGTAATTATATGTAATTTTAAATATGGCATAGTCTCTAACATATAACATTGATACATGAATATTTTAATAATTTGTAAGATTAGTATTATTGAAATATTATTCATAACAAATCTAATAATGTTATTTTAATCAATCAATCTAAGTAGTTATGTATATGTTATTAGTCAAAACTAAAAAAGTTTTAACTATATTTTTTAAAATATTATCTATTTTCGAACAAACATACATATATTTTTTAATTTGGTAGGGTTTTAGAATCCGCGGCAGCAGGTCGGAACGGTAGGCGGGGAGGAATAATTTCTTTGTTGAAGGATTTCTAATCTTCGTAATGGATGATATTCCTATTTCATGGGCAGTCTAATTATTTTGCGTGATATATATAATTTCTTTAAGAAATCCATGGGAGAACTTGACAGATTGCCACGACAGTAACTAGTCCCTGCACGTGTTCTTGTGTGACGCGTCCATCACGTCCGACACACGAACCTTCATGTACGCCTTCGTTTTGAATTTTTGGTCGCCCAAGCCACATAATTGCTCTTTAGGAACAATGGGTACTGGTGAGACATGTCCCTCGCCTGCGCTACCGACGTCGTCGTGTCAACGGTCTCTCCGCTCTCTCACAATGCATTAATTGCGTGGCATTATTTTAGAGAAAAGCTAGAAACGCAGACAGGATCCTCTTTTCAACCTTCAATTGCCCATCCATCCCGAGAGAGTTCGAGACAGAGGCAACGATGATGCGAAGCGGCGGCGCTGATGGAGATGAGACTGAATGCAAGCTAACACTACTACAGATACAGATAGCATTTAACGGGACGCCCCTTGTACAGACGGCAACCGGGAGACGTCTGTATAATACTTATCTCAGACGGTTCCCAACACCAACCGTCTGTACAAATGATAATCAAGGATGGCGAACAAGCGGGACGGCATAATAAAGACGGTTCGCATGCGGAACCGTCTGCACAAATAATACAGACGGTTGCCAACTGCAGCCGTCTACACTGCGTATCACAGTGCAGACGGCTCTCAACAAGGACCGTCTGCACTATATTAAGGACCGTCTGCACTAAATATAGTGCAGACGGTCCTTGTTGAGAGCCGTCTGCACTAATCCATACAGTGCAGACGGCTCCCAACCGGTACCGTCTGCACTAATACCACAGACGGTCCCAGTTGGGAGCCGTCTGCACTAATCTATACAGTGCAGACGGCTACCAGTTGGGAGCCGTCTGCGTTATTTGTGCAGATGGTTCCCTACTTGGAGCCGTCTGCACTAAAACTCACTCCCTCACTCCCACTCCCAGCCGAGCTTCGTGTCCTCCGGAGCCTCGAGCCGCCCGCAAGCGCCGCCGCCGACCGGAGCTCGTGCCGCCCGCCGCCGACCTCCCCAAGCCGCCGCCGCCACCCGCCGACGCTCTCCCGCCGCCGCCGCCTGCCTCACCGCGCCGCCTCCCGGTAAGCTGCCGCGCGCCGTCCTCCCTCCTCCGTCCGCCGCCGCTTCCCGCGCCACCGCCGCTTGCCGCCGCGGTCGATCGAGCTCGGCCGGCGTCCCGGCCGATCGACCGCCGGCCCTCAGGAAAAATAATAATAATTAAAATAATAATTAAAATAAAAATATGACCAGTGGGACCCACCTGTCAGGGCCTATTATTTTTGAATTTAGTTATTTATTATTTTTACTGAGGAAAAGATCAAAAAGAGTATTTAAATATTTAAATCTTATAAAAATCATAGAAAATTCATTATTAGTCAGAAAAATACAAATAATATATCAAAATGTTCAGAAAAATAAGATCTATGCAATTATGTCATTTTCATTCATGTTTGCATTGTAGAAAAAATAAAATTGACTAAAAACTCAAATTAGGGTTTCCGGAACCGCCGGAGAAATTCGGATCGCGATATTTTCAATGTCCGGACTCCGATTAAATTGATTACATTTGCATTAGTCTTTATTTTATGTCCTCTATTCCATGACATGCATTTCATCTCATGCCGATGTTCCGCATTTTGATATTTATGTTTATACCCTTAAACCCTTAAATTGCAGTACGATTTCTACATAAGCTCCTTTTTTTCGATGAGAAGCTAGGTGGCTTTCTTTTATTAGGTCAATTTAACACTAATTTCCTTGTTGTGCAGCACATGTAGCCAGATGGATCGGGTGTGGATGTACGGTTCTCGTACGAACCAAGCGTACCTTGATGGTGTGACGAATTTTCTTAGAGTAGCCGAGGAGGATAGGTTGAAGAAGGGTGTTGAATTTACATATTGTCCTTGTTGCGATTGTAGAAATGAGAGATCATTTCTCGGACACAACTCAGCCCTACAGATCCAAGCGCACTTGATTATTAGGGGCTTCAAACCGGACTACACATGTTGGACCAAACATGGTGAAGAGCAAAACATGTTACACGAAGACGTTGGCACCGTCCAAGAACCCGAAGTCAACGAAAGGAGAGAAGATGACGACGAAGTAGGTGCAGACGATGATTGTGGCCGCCATGAGGAAGTACGTGCAAACGATGATTGTGGTGGCGCAGAGGACGATGATAGGTTGGATCAGATGCTGCGCGATGCTGACGTGAACTTTAATACTGAGAGAGACTTAAACAAGTTCATGTACTTGATTGAGGACTCAGAAAAATCTTTGTTTCCAGGTTGCAAGCTGAAATACACAAACCTGTCGTCCGTGCTCGAGCTACTTAAATTGAAAGCAAGCTATGGTTGGTCAGACAAGAGTTTCACGGCGCTCCTAGGTCTCCTCTCGGAGATGCTTCCGGATGGTAACGAGCTGCCCAAAAACACATACCGAGCAAAGCAGGTGGTTTGTCCACTGGGGATGGAGGTAGAAAGGATACATGCATGTCCGAACGACTGTATCTTGTACCGGAATGAATTATCGAACTCGCGTTCATGTCCAGTGTGCAAAGCATCTCGCTACAAGCGTAAGAGCCAACCAGACGATGGCGAGTCTTTCATCGAGCCGAAGAAAGGAGTTCCTGCTAAGATGGTGTGGTATCTGCCCGTAATTCTGCGTCTGAAGCGTCTATTCGCGAACCCAAAAGAGGCTAAATTGTTGTGCTGGCACTCGGAGGACCGTAAGAAAGATGGAAAGCTAAGACACCCTGCCGATTCCGCGCAGTGGAGAAACATCGACATGATCTTCGAACACTTCGGTGCGGAACCGAGGAATATAAGGTTCGCGTTGAGCACGGACGGAATGAATCCTTTTGGCAACATGAGCAGCCGGCACAGCACTTGGCCAGTTGCTCTTAGTATGTACAACCTACCACCTTGGCTGTGTATGAAGCGGAAGTACATCATGATGTCACTGCTTATCCAAGGGCCGAAACAACCCGGGAATGATATTGACGTCTACCTAAGACCTTTGGTGGAAGATCTGAAAACACTATGGAATGAAGGGGTACAGGTATGAGATGCGTACAATATGGTTAAGGATATCGATGTTGTCCTTGGAAAGAGTGGTAAAAAAGTGAAGGCTAGCGGCATGTGGAAGAAGAAATCAATATTTTGGGAGTTATCCTACTGGCGGCACCTTGAAGTTCGGCACTGCATCGACGTTATGCACGTAGAGAAGAACGTGTGTGACAGCCTGATTGGTCTCTTACTTAATATTCCAGGGAAGACGAAGGACGGCCTCAACGCACGTCTCGACTTAGTAGACATGAAGATCAGGCCCGAGCTGGCACCTGAGCCCTCCCAACAAGGCAGAACAAGGCTTCCTCCGGCCTGCTATAACCTGAAAAAGGCCGAGAGGACCGAACTATGCCGGTGCTTGCAAGGTGTGAAAGTTCCGTCCGGTTACTCCGCCAACATCTTGAAACTTGTTTCGATGGAAGATCTAAAATTAGTTGGTATGAAGTCCCATGATTGCCATGTGTTGATGACACAGATGCTTCCTGTTGCAATCCGAAATATCCAGCCGACCTATCTCCGAGACACAATCATTAGGCTGTGTTACTTCTTCAATACAATCTCTCAGAAGGTCATCGATCCCGAAGCACAAGATGTGTTGCAGGCCGATGTGGTGAAGACATTATGTCATCTTGAGATGTACTTACCTCCATCGTTTTTTGATATCATGGTCCACGTTACCGTCCACCTCGTGAGAGAGATAAAGATCTGTGGACCGGTATTTCTACGTCAGATGTACCCGTTTGAGCGGTACATGGGAATTCTCAAGCGGTACGTACGAAATAGATCTCGTCCGGAGGGCAGCATCGTCGAAGGTTACACAACCGAAGAGATGCTCGAGTTCTGTATCGATTACATGGAACAGCTCAAACCAATAGGTGTGCCTACGTCTCGCCACGAGGGCAGACTGGACGGCAAAGGGACCATAGGAAGGAAAACACTCATTCCTGTCTACGCGTCGTTATCTCAAGCCCATTTCGCAGTCTTGCAACACATGACTGAAGTAGCCCCGTATATCAACATGCATAAGGACGAGCTACGCAGAGAGAATCCAGGCCGTACGGAGGCTTGGCTTACCAGACAGCACAACCGCAGCTTCAACAACTGGTTGCAGGTTCGAAGTGCTAATAGTACAACAGAGGAGAATATTGGCTGGTTGGCTAGATGGCCAAGTCACACAATCCTGAAATTTGAAGCATACGACATAAATGGGTACACCTTTTATACCAGAGCACAGGATACGAAGAGCACGGTACAAAACAGCAGTGTCCGCATAGATGCCTTCCAGGACAAACGTGGGGTGTGTGCGTAATACGGGCACATTGAGGAGATCTGGGAACTCGACTATGTACGTTTCAAGATCCCCCTCTTCCGGTGCCGTTGGATCGCACTCTCAAGTGTTAAGGTCGACAAGTACGGCATGACTACAGTGGACCTCGAACATGCCGCATACAAAGATGAACCATTTGTACTCGCTAAGCAAGCTGTTCAGGTCTTTTATGTCCAAGACCCGGCAAATCAGAAACTTCACGTAGTCCTTCAGGGGAAAAGAAGGATTGTCAGAGTTGAGAATGTCGTGGACAAAGAAGAGTACAATCAATTTGATGAGTTCCCTCTTGGAGACGGCACCGCGCTCAACGAAGAACAACTACCGATCAGGGTCACCTGCTATCTGCGCGTCGATCATCAAGAAGGGCTGGTTGTTAAAGGAGATTAGGTTATTTTCTATGATGTAACCCGATTGTTATGTATCGCCACCAGGGTTTTCTGTATGAACTATTAATGCAATAATAGGTTTGCAAATTTTGAGTTACAGTAATATGAATGAGACCTACACCATGTGATAGTACGTACGAAACCATAAATTTACATATAAAAAATCTTGTCATGTGGAGTTTGTTTGCATTAGTTACGAATTTTACAAGTTTATGGGTTTATGGGCATTTTCAATCTTTTCCATAACAGTAACATGAATAACAGTTATACCATAAAATTGTCCTGATTAAAATATGAATTTACAAAAAAAGTTCAAGTCAATTGGAATTCATATGAATTTTCTATGATTTTCAGAAGTTTAGGTCATTTATAGTAATAAATCAGTAACATGAAAATCATGACAAGTGGGACCGTAGGTCAACTCGGGCAAAATAATAGTACAGACGCTCCACCTTCAGAACCATCTGGACTAATATTGCAGCATCCCACCTGCAGTATTAGTATAGACGCACTATTTCTTATGAGCCGTCTGTATTATTTATCCAGACGGCTCCGTATTGGGAGCCGTCTGGACTAATAGTGCAGGCGTCCCACCTGCAGAATTAGTACAGACGCACTCTTTATTATGAGCCGTCTGTACTATTTGTCCAGACGGTTCCGTAGTGGGAGCCGTCTGGACTAATAGTGCAGGCGTCCCACCTGCAGTATTAGTACAGATGGCTCCACGTTGAGTACCGTCCGCACTAATGGTAATCCAGACGGCTCCGTATTGAGAACCGTATGGACTATTAATCCAGATGATTCTACGTTTCGAACCGTCTAGATTAAACTTTTCGTAGAACCGTTTGGATTAAACTTTTCGATAAATACCCATCGGCGCGGGTTGTGTCTTTCCAAAACCCGCACCGCGCCCTCATCTCCCGCCCTAGGTTTTCAGCCGCCGCCGCCGCCCCCAAGCTGTCCCGCTCCTCCGCCGCCACCGCCGCTCCGAAGCCGGCCCCGAGGAGCTCCGCCGCCCGGCCCCAAGCCGTTCCCGACAAGCTCCCCGCCCCCGAGCTCCCCGCCCCCGAGCTCCCCGCCGCCCCCTACAGGGACGAAGTTGCAACATCTAGATGAACTCAGGAAGAAGAAGCTCATCTAGATGAACTCAGGAAGAAGAGCTTCACTGTTGCTCTAGTCATGCCAGTTGTGAGGATCATAGTTCAGTAGATTTTGACCTATTTGCAAGAGAAATCATCATTGCGTCCTACTTGTTCCATGATTTCCTTGTGTTCATGATCTCCTCGTAGTGTCTATCGAAGGTTATTCGTGTATTAAGCTGTGTATGTTCAAATGGCACTGCAAAGATTTTTGTGCTTCTAAACAAACAATCTTCAGACGCAAAGTGTCAGTTCTTAAATAATGCAACAAGTGAACGCAAACTAATGAGTGATCAACTTCCCCTTTGATCTATAATAACCTGAATTAAGATGTCTACCTTTTCGAATTTAACAATTTTCTAGATTTGAATACAAAAATGTTAGCATGCAAAGTATGCTATTATTTGTTTAGAAGGATCCTATTTCAGGGATCAAGAGAGTAACCTATTCGGAAGGTTAACATTTATATTAAAAAAAGGTTATAATGAGCTTGAAATGTCAAGTGTATCGCGGACTTAAGTAAGACTAAGGCATGAAGTGAGCAAAGGTTACTTAAAGCATGCAGAAGCATATAACTGAAAGCACAATTCCACTAAATAGAAGCATTCTACATTCCTGACAATGCCTGCTTCATGTAAAAATTAGTCAAGGCTCTTAGCGAGTCACGAGGTTGTCCAGTTAGGATGCCCACATGCCAGTTCTGGAATAAAAACTTAAGCAAAGACTTCAGTTGGGCTTGCCACCTGGGTTGGCATGTGGTATTGCCGCATAATTTAATAAGTTAGACTGTTCTTTTTTGACCAATTGCTGAAGAGTACTATAACCATGAAATGTATACTCTTACATGCACTGAACCAACATGTGCCATTCAGTGTTGTTCATAGGAAATTTGTAGGAAATAGAGCAATTCCTCTAGAATTCCTCTCAAGATCCTTTTTCCGAACCAGGAGTTAGTGTGTGAGCAAACTCCTCTACATTGTGCTCGGTTAGGGTTGCAAGAACTTTCTTAGTCTAGCTAGAGTTCATGTGTCTTTATATGAAAATGTCTGGAATTTTGTCGTGTACTGCATATCTGAATTTTTCATCTTTTGAAGATGGCGTCCGGAGGAGATGAACGTGAACTGCCGGTGGCCTCTTCTCCTCGACAAGATGAGCCACACTTGTCTCCTCAACCGGCTCAACCTTTGCCCTCCCAACATGCAGAAGCCTCGTCTCATGAGCAAACCGAAGAATCGGGTGGGCAGAAGCGAAAGCGAGGTGGCCGAGGCAAAAATAAAATGCCCACGGGTCACTACATGATAACTCATGTCAGCGATGAGGGTGTGCCCCTATTGCCTCAGCAGGCTCAGGCGGCATTCTGTAGTGCGTGCGCCTCACTGGCGAGGACGAAGGTCCGGATAACGTACGCCAGCTGGCCGTCAGTGCCAGATAACGAGAAGGAGTTCCTGTGGAGCATAATCAAAGCACAGTTCGACTTCCCCGAAGGTACCAAGCAGGCCGTGGAAAGACAGGCAAAAGCCAAGATGGGCAAGGCGTGGAAGACCTTCAAGAGCGAGCTCTACAACACGTATGTGAAGAACGATCTTATGCCCTACAGGCAGGACCCGAAGACTTACGGGTACTTGGAGGATCAATGGGCAGAATTTGTGGAGAGGTGCACGTCGGAGGCAAACAGGGCCCGCCAGGCATGCAACGTTCACCCCCACAGGCTCGGAAGCAGTGGGTACACGTGCAAAGAGTTGGAATGGAGAACAGAGGACGAGCGGGCGTCTCAAGAGAGTCGCGACACACCGTTCTCCCAGATCCCAAAGAGGCGGGCCCGGAACTGGTATCACGCGAGGGCCAACATCTCGGCTGATGGCACCGTCACCTTCAACAAGCCCGAAATCATCCAGGTGGCTGAAAACATCCTGTGACTGTCAGAACAAGCCGCCCAAGGAACTTTCCAAGCAGCCAGGGAGAAGGACATACTAACCTCGGCTCTGGGAAACAAAGAGCACCCGGGTCGAACGCGTGGCGTGGGGGTTACGGTTCCATGGAAGATGGGATTCCCCGACGATGCGGGTTCGTACAGGAGTCAGAGGAGAACGAAAGTAGAGCGCGAGGCAGCCGAGCGTGAAAGGATGAAAAAAGAGCTGATGGAAGAAATATATGCAGGCCTGGAACAGAGGATCGATGCGAGGGTCGAAGAACGGGTACGACAGATAAGACAGGAGGATGCAACCGCCGCGGCTGACCGCAGCCCCGCAGGCTCATCCCCACATGCTCGGCGCAGGAGTAGCTGCGCATCCGTGGAAGACGTCCACGAACAAGCCGCTCATGAGCACGTTCCGGAAGACGACCGTGCCGACGACTTTCATGTCGAGCCGATCCCTCCTGAAGACGACGTCGTCGAAAGATTCCCTGTCGATGACATTACGCTCGTAACTAGCTGCAAGCTCCTCGTGCCTAGCTGTTTTGGCCCCACTGACATGCTTGAGGCTGGCACGGGGTTAGCATTTCCATATTATGAAGACACGAGGGTGTACGGAGTTCCGTTAGCGGCGGGTAACGCTAAGGTGGCAGTGGACATGGTGCATGTGAATTGGTCCTCCTTCACACTTCCTGTACCGCCGGAGGACGACGTCAGGACACTGGGGCAGGCCGTCAACACGTTCATCCAGTGGCCGAAGAAGTACATTTCCCTGGTTGCCCCTCCACCTCCTGCACGGCCCCTGTCTCCGGTACGTTATGGTCCAGATTTCTCAATCCGTGCTCCTCCACCGAAGGTGAAATCCGCTTCAGCACAATCCAAGCAATCTAGTAGATCTAGCCAGCAGACTGCCAAAACGACTCCTCAAGCTCAGCGTAGGGCCACCAGAAATAGCACGAAGTCAGCCAAGGGCAAAGAGGTGGATGAAGAACCTGAGATAAGAGTCTACACAGAAAGGCAGCCGCTAGTGACACGGGCGGCGTTAGAACGACTTGGTTGGGCAGCTCAGATTGTGCACGAATTTTACATGAAGAGGTCCAACGAGGAGACAACGCTTCCTCAGAATATCAGCGCCATGTACAAGCGGCAACATTTCCTCCATCCAGGTGGAACCTTTACCATCGATTTCTCGGATTTAGCCGACCTCTACCGTCATGACGCCCTCGATGTCAGCCTATTAAGATGCTAGACACTGTAAGTGTTCTCAATCACTGTTTAAGCTAAATGAATTGCCTAACTTATTGATACGCTCTTTCAATGACATTACTTCTATGTGTAGATATATGATTCAAGAGGCTAGGACAGAAAATCCTAATATCGGATTCCTCGATCCACAAGTGGTCATATGCACAATGGTCCAATTCCAGCCGAACGAGGTCGAGGAATACATTTCGGACGTCATACTCCTTCTCTCCACTAAGCGCATCATTCTTCTACCGTACAACTATGATTTCCACTGGATGCTCGTCTGCCTCGAGCCACAATATCTACATGCCACGTACTTCGACTCCAGGGACTACCCACCAGAGAAGTACGCAAATTTGACGACGGTGCTCGACGGGGCGTTCAAGAAGTATGTTGACAAGGGGGGCTTGTGAAAACAACACGAACCGAACCGACCCACAGATTTCATTTCCCGGTAATAATTCCTCCCTCGCCCAAGAATAATCACCTCGCACGTTCTAATATGTATTCGGTAAAACTAAATTACCCTGCACGTAACCATGATTTCTACAGTGCCACAAGCAGCCGCCGGGCAACAATCTCTGTGGATACTATGTCGCAACATATATGAGGCAGATCATTAGCTCTAGTCCGGTAGATGTGGCGGTTAGTGTCATTACACTATGTAGTTCCATTTTTCATCATTCGGACGTCGTGCCTAACCTAGCTATTTAATTTCCTCCTGCAGAGTTTTAAGTTCCCTACAGATGAGCTCAACACTGAGGGCGTCCGGTTTGTTCAAAAACAGTTAATAGCTTTCATACTTAGAGAGGTGTTGAAGGAAACCGGAGAATTCCATTGTCCTCAAAATGTTCCTCCTCAATGACTTGAGAGTTTTTTCCCTAATAATGCATGTGAATGACTTTGTGGTTGAGAATGACATTTAATATTTGTTTCTAAATGCTATGTATAAGATCGATGAGTACATTATGTGTCTGTGCATGCTATGCCTGTGATTGATCACTTTGTTTCGAGCGTTTTCACTGCCGCGCCAGGACTGCTCTAGAGTTTAGGAATGCTAAGCCACAACATCTACATGTTGTGTGTCTGTACCGCACTGGGTATCGTTACCCTGCCGCACGGCTGCTGCGACAGCAGAAACGGTAGTTTCCGCTGCCGCGGCAGCAACGTCGCCTTGCCGCACGGCTGCCGCGGCAGCAGGCGGCAACACCGTCGCCCTGCCGCACTGCTGCCGCGGTAGCGGAATGAGCCATTTCCGCTGCCGCGGCAGCAGGTGGCAGCAATGCCGCCTTGCCGCACGGCTGCCGCGGCAGCCGAAACCTCTGTTTCCGCTGCCGTGGCAGCAGGCGGTAGCACCGTCGCCCTGCCGCACGGCTGTCGCGGCAGCGGATTCAGCCATTTCCGCTGCCACGGCAGCAGGTGGCAGCTACGACGCCTTGCCGCACGGCTGCCGTGGCAGCCGAAACGTATGTTTCTGCTGCCGTGGCAGCAGGCGACAGTGCCCTCTATACAACCAGACTGCTACCGCGGCAGCATGGTTCTTCTGCCACAGCAGTAATACAGACGGTTCCAGGTGTAGAACCGTCTGTACAAATTCTTTGTACAGACGGTTCTGGGTACGGAACAGTCTGTAAAAATGCTTTCGACGTACTGTTCAGTCCATTTGTGCAAACGGTTTTATGGATGGAACCGTCTGCACAAATGCTTTCGACGTACTGTTCGGTTCATTTGTGCAGACGGTTCGTGTGTGCCTCTGTCTGTACTAATTATTTGTACAGACGGTTCAATAACCGTCTGCACAAAGATGATTTGTCCTGACTGTTTCGTCCAGACGGTTCGAAAAACCGTCCCGCCCGGTGTTTCCGAACCATCTGGACAAATCGGTTCTGTAGTAGTGTGAAGTCAACGACAACACGGAAGTAGCAGCATTGAAGGTGGCAAGGTGACGGTGCTGAGAATGATGTGGAGGCTCACCAGAATGTTAGGGGTTAGGGTGATGGGATGGGGCGAGGTTCAACAAAACTAGGAGGGTTTAGACAGAACGCTTGGTCCAGCGACGACGGCCGTTAGACATGACGGTGGAAGCAGCCGTTGGAACTGAGGAAGAGAGGAGGGTGGAGGTGGGAGGTTGAAGATGATCCCGTCGAGTGTCAATATCCTGCCGGGTAGTAGCCCTCTAGTATCGATGTGATCTTAGTCAAGATTTCTTACCCAATGTTAGTAGGGTGCTTCTCTTTTACAAGCAGTTTTCAGAAGATATAACAAACATCCTCCTCCTTAGACCACAACACGTTCTTCCATTATCTTTCTCCCCATCACGTCTTCTCTCCTCCCACTCCACGCATTGTTGCTCCTTACTTTCATTGACTCGTGCGAAACCAGCTTTGCATCCCATTGACTCTGCCTCTCCTCAGCTTTGCTAACTTGAGCATTGCCCCAAGTGGGAGGGAGTGAGGAAGCAACAACAAAGGTGGAGGATAAAACAATAGCATTGGGAGGTAAGGGAGACGGCGGGCACCACGCATGCGAGCTTAGTCATACTGCAGTTAGAAAGTGCTGTTGTTATGAAACTAGGCAGTGTACTTTAGGCACTCCCGATCGGTTACGTCGACCTTCGGGAGTACCAGAGGAGTATGAGCAAGTATAGTGTCCGTCGAGGAGGAGCGCACGGGAGCGGTGTCTGACGGGGCGGAACATGAAACACTCCGGTCGGGGAAAAGTAGAAACCCTCGTATATATTTCTGAGTTTATGGTTTTACATCTCAGAAATTATCCCTTCTCTCTACCCTTGGGATCCTATTTATAAAGAATGAGAATGGGGATGGGAGATTACAACTCTACCCCTCGGGTTACAACACGCTAAGAGGGGTATTTTTGGTCTTTTACAAGAAATCTCGGGGGATAGTCTAGCACTAGTATTCTAGTACACGCTGCTACGACGATGTGTTGGCCTTGACGTTCTTGACGCAACCTCGTCGTGCCTCGACCCCGTCAGGACGGAGCATCACCTCAACATCCGCGGGAAGAAGCATCGGCCTCGGCATCCGCCAGGACGGAGCGTTGCCTCGACGTTGTCGGTGATGCCCGTGGGGCCTGTCGACACCAGGCGAAACATGTCGATTCAGGGAGGGGGATCTTGACGCTGTCAAGGAGATGTCCGTCGTTTCGGGGTAGCACAGGGATCCTTTCCCCAACAGAAAGAGTGAGGGAGCTTGGCACGCGGTGAGAACACATTGTTTTGTAATCCTATTGGGACATGGAAAGGAGAATTATACTCTAATAAGGATAGTCATACATGCTTTTAGAAAAGGATACGTCAGGGACAATACAAAGCCAAGAGGCATGGCCTTATGGAACTCGACCAACACAATGCACAAGAAAGATATGATTAATTAGAGGTTATGTTTCTTTAGTTCTAGACTCTTCTTTTATGAATTTTATGGTTGCAGAAAGTCTTAAAGGATTCTTTTTTTAGAAGCACTGTAACAGAGGCCCTGACTAAAGCATAAAAAATAGAAACCCAAATTTCAGTCCATAAATTGCTTAGAAATTATCCTAATCATGGTATATATGACTGACTGGCTAGTTTTACATACTTTTTATGGTGGCTTGAATTACATTTCAAAGAATATGCTAGATTATGCCGTGATGCTTTTATGAATATAATAACTACTCAAGCCAAAGCTTTATTTGTAGGAGATGGCTACCAATCACTCTCAATGGTATAATCAAAGGTCTACTTCATCTACAAAGAAGGTATATTCTATTGAAGAAGGTCATGATCTTAATTCTACGCTTGATAAAATTACGGGTATGCTTAATTTTAATGATGATGCTAATATTGCCATCCATGGTATTATGGAAATAATAAGTATAATCATGATGTAATTTTGTTGCTAGAACTCTTTAGTTATGGTTTGAGAAATCCATTTGTGCTAGTGGTAACAATAATTATCAAAAGCCTCATGCTAATAATTTTGGAAAATATAATAATGGTAACAATGCTTATGCTAATCATAATCATTCTCATGATGACCTTTGTTGAAACAATCTATTGCTTCTCAAGTAGAACAAAATAAAAAAATTGTTGATAAAATTAAAGAGCATGATGATTGTTTATCTAAGTTAGAATCTATACTTGTTTCTCTTGCTATGGATGTTAAACTTATTGCTTTGTCTTTGAATAAATATGAAGTTAAAGAAGTGCTAAAGCTATTCATGATGATTCTATTGAATTGAAAAATGGTGATGATAACTCGGAGCATCAACTTGCTTTGGGTTATTCTATTAATGAGCTTATTAAGATGAGGCACTCTAGCTCTTCTCTTGTTCCTAATATTAAAGATCCTAGTCCAAAATAATTTATTAGAAATGTTGGATTGAAAGTTCTTGAACTGAAAAATGATGAGATGAAAAAAGAGGGAAAGATTCCTTTCAAACATGATGATATTTATGAACCTCTTATTAAAGTTGATATTGGCTACTATTCTTTGATCGCTTTATGTGATGTTGGAGCAAGCATTTCAATTATACCCCAGTCAAATTATCAATCTTTGAATTTGGGACCTATGTTGCTATGTCAAACGAATCTTAATTTGGCGGATTCTACTTATAAGAAGGCCGTGGGTAAAAGGAAATATGTTATTGTGTGAATTAAAGATTGCATGGTTGCTATTGATTTTATTATTGTTGATATGCACGATCATGAGCTAACCTAATTATTTTGATTAGACTTGTTTTGAAAATGTAGGTGCTTTATTTAATATGCAAGAAGGGAATATAAAGTTTTATCTTCGTCCAAGAAAATTTGGGAGGCACTTCCTAAAAAGAAAAAGAAGGTAACTGATTATAATTTTATGATTACATTCGGAGACTTTGAAGCTTTAACTCCATGGTCCAATATTCGTAAGGAATGAGCAACAAAAGGTAATATGGTCGAGCTAAATGACCTGAAATAAAAGCACTTCGTGGGAGGCAACTCGCAAGTTGAGTCATTTTTATTAGCTCCTTTTTCAATCATTGTTTTTGTTTTAATAAAGTAAGTGTAAAGTTCAATTATCACATTATGAGAGATAGTTATTTTATTCTTATCAGCATGTGCTTAATTGTATTATATTTAATAGATCATGCTTTTGGAAAAAAGTAGGATTCTAGAAATTTTGCATATTTAAAATAGACTTTGGGGGGAGGGGGAGTTAGCTAGCGCGGTCCCCTACATCTTCTAGAAGCCCCTTTCTCACCATTTTGTAATGAGGTATTCCAAATTTAATTTTATTCTCAAAAACATATTTTTTCTCTCTGCTATGAGTGAAATATTTTGCTTCTATATTTAATTATGCATCATCGAATTATGCTAATTACATTTCTCCCTATTGCATAATACTTTCTTGCTATATCACTTTATCATTGTATAAATGGAGATGCAATCATCTGAGCTTTTAGTTTGTAATATTTTATTAGAGATTCATATGTTCTTTATTTGCTCATATGATTCGATGCTTTAATATGGTGAAGAAATTATTATCCTTGTGTTAGTGCCTAAACTAGAGCTTTATTTAAATTATTTACTATCATGCTTTCAACAATCATACAACCTTTAACACGCCTCTTCGACCTCCCCAAAAGACGCTAGGCAGACGAGCTCCCCAACGTGCTGTGGTCGACGCGTACAGTGGCCAGCAGAGCCACCGGCTTCACCCCGTTCAAACTACTCTTTGGCGACGAGGCCGTCACCCCGGAAGAAATGAAACTGGGCTTCTCTCGCACTGAGACACCGCTCGAAGACGAGACCCGCCAAGCCTCCCTCAACGGCCTTGACGTGCTAAGGCAGGATGCCACACTCAACATCAAACGCTATCAAGCGTCCATGGCGAGGGCATACAACAAAGCCGTTCGCTCTCGTCCCATCCAGGTGGGCGATCTCGTCCTAAAAAAGAAGGCAAACCCCGAAGCCAATGGGAAGCTAAGCTCCAAGTGGGAAGGGCCATACAAGATCGTCAGCCAGTCGCGCCCAACTTCATTTCGGTTGAAGAACCTCGAGGGTGAAGAGCTGAAGCACAGTTGGAACACCATCAACTTGAAGAAATACTATGTATGAAGCCGTTAGGGGCTCAAGAAGACCTCACCCATTTTGTAGGCCAACCACGGCCAGGACCACTGCGTC
Organism: Stipa capillata; assembly: GCA_019208055.1. Taxonomy (NCBI): domain Eukaryota; kingdom Viridiplantae; phylum Streptophyta; class Magnoliopsida; order Poales; family Poaceae; genus Stipa; species Stipa capillata. The sequence continues at coordinate 158,607 of JAGXJF010003003.1, forward strand.
CGTCCCAATGTTTACTTACGCATTTTTAAATTCCTCCAAAGTGCCGCTGCGTCGGACGTCGCTAAATTTCCCAAGTAGTGTCGCCTCGTCACGATCTCTTCATATTCTTGTAACAAATGCCAAAGTCATCTCATGACATATATATACGTACATGGTCGCCATGACAGATGTGCATGCCAAGTTTACTTGCCCATATTGCGTGCCCGCCTGAAAAAGCCAGAACCTCCTCATGTGCACTGGGAAGCCCCATCTCCCCCGCACGAGTTGAGCAAAAGAGCCTCCTCACATTGGCCGGGAGGAACCACCTCCCCCGCGTGAGTCGAGCACCCGAACCTCCTCGTGTGCACTGGGAAGCCCCATCTCCCCGCACGAGTAAAAAAAAGAAGCCTCCTCACATCGGCTGGGAGGAACCATCTCCCCTGCGTGAGTCGAGCACCTAAACCTCCTCGTGTGCACTGGGAAGCCCCATCTCTCCCGCACGAGTCGAGCAAAAAGCCTCCTCACGTTGGCCGGGAGGAACCATCTCCCCCACGTAAGTCGAGCACTCGAACCTCCTCGTAAGTGCCAGGATGCAGCACATGCCCCACGCGAGTCGAGCAGAAAGCCCCCTCACGACAGCTAGAAGGAAGATTCCACCCCCCCCCCGCATGAATCGAACATTGTCGCTCCCCAGCACAAGCCGCATCGCAAGTATACAAAATATACTGATATGCATATGTATTTTGTAGGGCAAGGGCCCAGATTCAACACCTAACTATTTGATACAGGAAGAAAACACGAGGTCATAAGGTGAGTACTTGCGCCCCCGTCAGGCCGAAGGACGCAAAGTTTTTTTATTGGGAGGCAAGGTACCAAGTACTGTGCACAACATCGCGAGAGGCTAAGCCCACCAAAGCACTCATGGAGGCAAGGTACCAAGTACTGTACACGACATCACGAGGGGCTACGTCCACCAAAGCGCACTCACACACTAGCTAACTCGAGCATCTCCAGCAACAACTAGCGGCAATGCCGCATGAAGCCTGAGACGAACGCCATTAAGTCAGCGGCACTCCTCAATGTGCTCATCTCAGCAAGGGGCTCGTATGGCGGAGCCGCCTCACTCCCCACCAGGTGCAAACCCTGCAAGTACCACAACTAAGAAACCTTGAGCTTGCAAGTCAAAGTGAAGAAGACAACGATTTCCCAAAAGCTTTTATAAAACTATCACCAGGGCTACATACAAGTTAGGTACAAAAGGCACGACCACGTCGGCACAGCTAAAAAAGAGCTCCCTCGCACCAAGCGAAGCCGGAAAGTCGACGCAAAAGTAAACAGACAAAAGAAACCCGACGCACCTAGCCAAAAGCTACGAAAAAGCTAAAGAGACCTCACACCTCAGAAGGAGGCCGGGCCAGAACCGATGCCCACGCTCTCATGAGCTGATGCCACAGCCCCCGCCTCGGCAGCGCGACGAGCATCCACCACGGCACTAAGGTACGCCTTGCCGTGCGCTACCCACACGGTAAATAAGGCACCCAAGTCTGCCTTGACCTCCCTGAGGAAGTCCCAAAGGTCGCGATACCAGGGAGCCTTGCTCTGAAATGGCACAAGCATGCCCGGCGAACCGACCCCGACGTGTCAGACACCCGAGAGTACAAGATCAGCAGTAGCCAGTGCGCAGTCCTCGTTGTGTCGGCCCTCGCCGCGACGTATAGCATCGCAAGCTGACGTCGCCCACTACAACAGACCAGCCATCTCCCCTCTCTCTCGCCCGAGAAGGGGTCGACCCCAGCCTTGGAGGCCTCACACAGGTCACGCAATGCCCCGCACAGGGTTGACGCCTGAGCAGAAACCTCACATCGATGAGCCCGCTCCGCCTCCAACAAAGTCTGAAGGGAGTCTGCACATCTCGCGGTCACGGCCAAGCACGTGTTGAGCTCTGTGTTCTCCTGACGTAAGCCGTCTCTGCCTCAACCTTCGCCTTCTCGGCATCGTGCAGCGCCACCTCCGCCTCGGCCTTCGCCTTCTCGGCATCGTGCATCACCGTCATAACCCGTCCCTGGGTGGCCCACGCACGCAACACCTGCTCCATCGCGAACAAGCCCTACGTCAAAAAGAACAACTCGAATTAAATAAATAAACCTGCACAAGCACGCGACTGAAGCACCAAAATATATCTTACCTTCAAAAGGGAAGATCGAGCCGCGTCACATGTCTGGCCCACGGTCAATCCCTGGAACGCGGTCTCCAGGTTGTCAGCAGCAACCCGCTCCGCAACCTCCTGGTAGAACCCCGCCTCCGCTGCGGTATCGGTGAAGTGTGAGGGAGTGAGGCGCCCCACCAGGTGAAGCGTGCTCACCACCCCTGGGAGAGTGCTGTCCCTAGCGGCTGTCGGGAGCACCACGGGAGAGCACACCGAGTGCGAACCAAACTCGGGGGCTTCAAACACCCCCGCCGGCACCAACTCCCTGTCACTCCCGAGCGCCTCGACCAGAGCAGCCATGACGCCAACAACCCGAGGCGAGAGGACGATTAGGTCATCATCAGAGTCAAGGTGAAGCCCCCAAAGGAGGGTATCGCGACACGCGTGTCACGGCCCTCCAGCGCTGCCTCAAGCTCGCTAGCGAGAGTGTCCACTCCTATGTCGTTCACGGTCTGCATCCACGCCGCGTCACCCGTGTCGCCCTCATCATCATACAACGTGGACTCACCATCCCACCCAGTACTGACTGGGGATGGCACTAAATAGGCCCTTTCCAATCCCAGGTCCCAAGCGGGGAAGGGACGGAGTAGCAGAATCCTCGAAGGCGAGGTCACCTCGCACGACGACGCCAAAAGCTATGCCATCTCGAGCTCGAAGAGTCGGTGAAGTATCGGACAAGCAGACTTGTCCACACGGGAGCTGGACGCTTGCTTCAAAGAAGGGGCCTCCCCCGCCACGATATCCCGTGGACGTTTGGAGCTCCCCACATGCATCTCCCCGCAAGTCAAGGGCCTAGGACGCGCAGGTACCTCCAGCTTGTAGTATGCGCACACCTGTTCTCCCAGCTCTCATGGAGTGAGTTGAGCAGCATCCATTCCCTCACAATGAGTCGCCCCATGAGCTCCGATGCTGTGTCCTCATTGTGATGAAGCTCCATGCCTGTCACGAGGCGAATGAGGGTGAGAAACCAACAAGACAAAAAAATGAAGATAGAAGAGCGGTGGAGTCAGGTACTGGAATGAAAGCAAAGAATACGTACCCTCTCGAAGGGGACAACGCTGAAAAGCACACCCGCTCGCCCCTACCTTTGAAGGACAAGGAACAAGCTCCAAGTCCCACACCGTGGAGAGTGGGTCAATCCCCAAAAGACAGAACTCCTCGACGAGGTTGGGCATTCCAAACTAGCGGGACGTACGCCCGAGCGCCTTGATCTGGGTCATCTCCGTGTTGGACAGGTCGGCGGGCACCACACCGCTCACCTGAAAGGAGTCTGAGGCGCGGGTCAACCTCTTCATGTCATCATGGAAGAAGAACTACGCCTTCTCCCAATCACCCCATTGCCCTTTGGACGCCTGATCCGGGTAGTCGACAGAAAGGCCCTTCCATGATGCGCGCTTCCTGAAGCTCACGACTCTAGAGCAAGAGAGAAAATTGCCAATCTTCATCTCGAGAAGGGTGGTGGAGACCACGGGTTCATAGAACCAAGCAAAGAGTCACGGGGTAGCCTTCATCTCCATGGTCCTCAACGCCCACTCAAAGACTGCTAGCTTCACAAACACCGACGGGTGAAGGTCGGAAACCACGACATGATAATACTCTAGGAGGTCATGGAAGAACTCGCACGCCAGCAAGCAGAGCCTAGCATCGAACTACCGTCACAGCTGGCTCACCTCATGAAAAAAAACCCGGGCACTCCTTCTCCTGAGTAGCAGCGGGAAGCTTGCCGGCCCGCACCAAGGTGTCGATTAGCTCTTGATCAGCGATGGAGTGCCCAAGCCACGAGGTGTACTTCATCCCCTCGACGTACTTGTCCTTGGCCATCGCCCCCTGTGTACACAAGCGAGAATGAAAAGATGATGTTACCGCGCCGGCAGTAGCTAACAAAGACATGGCGCCAAGTGCGTAGAGAAGTAGAAAACAGAAGGGCACACATGACATGATCATCAACCAACAAGTACCTAGCTACACCGCTACGTGAGCTCGACGTTCGTCACTGTGACAGAGTGTCTAGAGCTGCGTGGCACGCCAGGCCCGGGGGTCCGGTGTCGAGCCCTCAAGAGTGCCCGCCCAACCGCCTCGCGATCCTGTCGCCGCCTTGTATCACGGTGGGGTTGAACGCGCCTAGTCGCTCCGCGACCTCGACGAGGAAGGTCATCCCTGTCGTGCCTGGTCCTTTGCTGCTCCCGAGGAGGAGACCTCAAAGACCGTCTACGTTGAACGGGGCTACGGCCGACACGGCGAGCCCCATTGCCACCCGCACGTCGTGTCGCCTCGCTCCCCACGGCTTGACCAGGGGGCCTCACCAGTGCACCCTTCACGTCGCCCCGAGTGGCCACGGGGGTCTTGAGCGAACGGGAGCACGGTCAATGCGACGGGTCCCGTCACTATCTCCTTGCCGGTTAGTTCCAATGGCCGCAAGCTAGAGAGAGGCAAAGGCTGTAGAACCTGCTAAGTCCCTGCAAAGGAAAGGAGGAGCCGACAAAATGAGAGAAGTCATTTTGTGGAACGCATCGAGCCCAGCAGCTAAAGCATATGCAAACACAACGTCATCATGGCATATACAAGCACGACCTCGTCAATCATGCTGAAAGGAGAGTAGCGACAAGAGCATGGCACGTATGAGCATAGCACTGATGAGTCTACATCGCTCGGCACAGCTTAAGCAAGCATGCCAAAAAGTGAGAAAAAGGGAGGAACGCCCGCATACGTGATGACGGGGAGCTCTCATATCAATTACCCGGGAGATGGTTGCAAATTATTTACGAAGTGCATGACGACAAGAGAAATACAGCAGCTATCCATCCACCGACACACGCCCAAGGTCCGTCTCATACATAGCATGTGAAGAAAATAGTAACAGTCCAATGTCTACGCGTGCAGCCGCTCACATGCCAAAAAAGGTTATTACGGCAACAGTTCAAGATACCAGCACCCATGCATCTCATACATCACATAAGCAACGCACGCCTCACGACATAATACAAGGAAAGAGGTAGACATAATAAGGGGAAAAAGGCAGGTAGCAGCGTCCCAAAATGGTTACCCTCGAACAGGCAGCAACGGCCAAAGACGGCGAAGGCTCGGGCAGCAGCGGCCGCCGGTCCCAAGGTGAAACAGCGACGCGGCAGGGAGCACCCACGTCGGCCCAGCTAGACGGCACGGTGAGGACCCTCCGCGGCGACTCGGTGTAAAGCTGCAGTGGTGCCATTCCTAACCTGCAAGACAGAGACGCGAGAGGGTGGCGCGGCAGTGCACGGGGTCAGACCTAGCCAACCACAGGCAGCAGCGTGGCCTGGAGCGGGGGCCCGGCGGCGCCGCCCAAGCTGGCGGCGCGCAGCGACACGGCCTGCGGTCCGACAGATCAGTGGTGGCGGCACAGCACGGAGGGAGGTGCACCGGCGGCTCCTCGAGGCGGGTCTGGCACGGCAGGTGGCGGCGCAGCACGGAGCGAGGGCCCAGTAGCGCAGCCCGAGTGGGGGCTCGGCAACCAGCGGCGCGGCAGGCGACGGCGCGGTCCGGTCGAGTAGCGTTGGAGGAGCAGCACGAAGGGGCAGCGCGGCAGGCGGTGGCTCCCCGTGGCGAGTCCGGCCCGGCAGGCGGCGGCCCGGAGCGGCGTGCACGGCAGCAGGAGCAGCCGGCGTCACGAGCGGGGAAAATGGGGGCGGGTGGGGGCGGCCGGGTCGGTGGGGTTTTGTACCCCAGGCGCCCCCGTCCAACCCTAATTGGGAGCAGGCCGAGGCCCGTTTCAGCCCAAGCGGCCGGACTGTGGTGCGCACAGGGCAGGCGGGAAGAAAAGAAAAAAAGAAAGGAAAAGAAAGGGAAAAAGAAGGAAGAAAAGAAATAAAGAAAAAAAGAAGAAAAGAAAAGGAAGAAAAGGGAGAAGAAAAAGGAAAAAAAGAAAAGGAAGAAAGGGAGAAGAAAAGAAAAGGAAAAAGAAAGAAGAGAAAAAAAATGGGTTTACCGCGGATTAGACCTGAAGGATTTTCACTAAGTCCCCGATTTTACCACGGGTTGGACCCGGAGGATTTTCACTAAGTCCCCGATTTTACCACGGGTTGGACCCGGAGAATTTTCGCTAAGTCCCCTGTTTTACCACGAGATCCCTGGCGTTCATATTCCGTGACCCTGGGAACATCGCGACAACCCAGAGCTCGTCAGTCCTGTCAGCGCGCCGACCCCACCAGAATCGGTGCGCCGGCTCGGATGGGCACTGAATAACCACCCGCACCGGCGAGGGACTACTGTTGGGGGAGGGGTCCCCGCGCTACCCGTTTTCAACGCAACTTAGGGGAGATCAGCGCACCTCAAGACTCGACAATGCCGAGTCCGTGACCATGCCAACTCCGTAACAGCGTCAAGCCCATGGCAACACCGAGTCCGTGGCGACGGCAAGTTAGTGACAGCAGCAAGTTCGTGACGGCGGCGTGTTCGTTACGGTGGCATGTTTGTGACGGTGGCAAGTTCGTGACTACCGGAAGCTCGGGGCGACGGGAAGACCGTTGCCCCGGGGGGGCGCATGACGAGCAGGGCCCATGGAATATTCCCAAAATATTCCTGGAGGAAAAGACCGGTTCATCCTCGAGGAAACTAGTGCATCTGGGGGCAAGATTGTAAATAGCCTGAGGGCATTTTTGTAATCTCCTCTACCCCTCCATTTTTCCTATAAATAAGGGGGCACCCTTCTATCCAGGGGGATCCAAAATTCTGAAATACAAATTCACTTGCTCCTCCTCTCCTCAAGTTCACACAAACGTGTATGAAAATTAAACATGTTTATAGTGTAGCTCCTATATCTGTGTGCCACCATGTTTGCCTCTTTAGCTAAGATTTTTATCTCTTGTGGTGCTTCATCACCCATTTCTGCCACCTATTATTGTCAAATACCATTGTTAAACCAGAATGAAATTACATATGTCTCACAAGTTGACAAATCTACTAACGACTTACATGCAGCTTAAACCACTCATGAAAGGTCTCGTGATGCACACGTTGATTTCTCATCTAGTTCCATAACCAATAAAGGAAAGGTATTCAATATGCTTGCTTCAAAGGTTAAACTTGTCACTCAACACGAAAGAGAAAAATAAGCTCATAACACTAAAATAGGAGGGATGTCTTACTTTAAGTACGCTTCTATGTTGTCATAGTTGAATAAAACATATCTATGAGCTTAAAGCCAAGTTTTGTTATCTAACATCACAACACACTTGCTAGCAAACCTTCAACCAGGGTTACGGAAGAAAGGAGTTGTACTACCAATGTCCACATCCAAACCTTCATCATTTCTAACTCATGGATTAAACCGAGTCTCACCATCTAAATAGCGAGAGCAAAATGGTAAGGCTCACCATCTTCTAGTTCGGACATAACCCTTAAGCTTTGATAAGTGCGTACAATGATATATACATAAAGTATGCATAAGTTCATTTAGAAGTATATATAATTCTCCAAGTACTCTTACAAAATTACCTCTCTACGGGGTACATGTCGCGAAAGTGTACTGGACTAGCAATTTTTGCTTGCGCTGGAAGATGAACCATCAAGTGAACCATAATATCAAAAAAAGATGAGAGGAATATAGTCTTGAGAAGGCTCGGTGTCTCAGCTATTTCAACCTCCAGTTTTTGCATGTCACTTATGCGAGAACATGTGAGTACATTTGCTTGAAAAATTTGCTTACACAAATTAACGTTGCACTAACTCTTGCAGGCAATATTCTTCTCACAGCAAGTGGAAGCAAGTCTTGCAAAAGGACATGATTGTCATGGCTCTTTAACCCAATTATCTTTTTCTCTTTAACATGCACAATACGTCATATGTCAGATGCATAACCATCAGGAAACTTGACACTTTTTAATACTTCACATAATGTATTCTACTCATCAGAACTCATTGTGTAAGGTGCTAGAGGTAGAAAAAATTTATCTTCATATTCAATAGGATGAAGATCCTTCCTAATGCCTAAAACTTGAAGGCCCAAGTGAGAATTCAAATTATCCTTACTTTTCCCATCTATGCCCAATAATGTGTTAATTATGTTATCACACACATTTTTTTGGATGTGCATGGCATCAAAGTTATGACGCAGCAACAAATCCTTCCAATATGGGAGCTTGAACCAAATAGACTTCCTTTTCCAAATGACCAATGGATCCCCCGCTTTGCATCTCTTACTTGTAGGTTTCTTCCCCGATGGATCCTTCCCAAAGATAGTTTGAATATTTTCTATCAATGCCAAGATTTCCTCTCGAGGAAGTGGAATAGGTGCTGTCCCATGCTCCATGACACCATCAAAAGAATGGGTATCAAACCTCACATTGTGGTTTGCATGCAAGAACCTACGATGCCCCATATAGCAAGTTTTGCTGCCATTGTAAGCCTGCGAGAACATATATGGGAGTGCCATTCAGGGCAAGCTCCTTCACCAGAGGTAGCACATGCAACAACATATCCTAGACCTGGGAAATCTGTTATGGCAGCAACCAAACTTCACTGTTGATTCCTGGCCAAAATGCTCTAGGTAGTGATATTGATGTCTACTTTGAGCCACTAGTTGATGGTATGCTAGATATATTTGTTCATGTGGAAAGTTATAAGGAATCAAAATGACAGGCCAAATGCTATAGCTAACATTCATGGACCTAAATGGATTAAAACCATTTGTAGCTAGTGCAAGTCTAATATTGTGACTATCTGAAGCAAAATCTAGATGTCTATGATCAAAGTCTTTCCCAAAGGCAGAATCTGCCGGATGCCTTAGCAAACCATTTTTTGTGCGCTCTTCGTCATGCCATCTTGTGTGGGCTACAATTCTAGAGCACACAAACAACCTTTGAAGCCTTTTCTTTATCGAAAAATAGCAAAGAACCTTCCTAGGAGCCTTGTTCACATGTTTCCCAACTAGACTCTTCCTTTTTATTTCCATCGTGAAGTATCACATTTTGGACAAGAATTGGCATCAGCGTTGTCCTTCCAAAACAGAATGCAATCATTTTCACATGCATGGATATTAACATACCCAAGTCCTAGGCACTTGACTAGTTTCTTAGCTTCATTATAGTTTTTGGGTATTGCAGACTCAGGGTAAGTATCTTTGAGTAGATCTAACAGTAAATCAAAACTTTTATCGGACCATCCTCCAAGCAAGTTGGTGTGAAGTAGTCTCACTATGAAGCGAAGCTTGGAGAAAGTCTTACAGCCCAGATAAAGCTCTTGCCTAGAATCATTTTCCAGCTTGTGAAGTGATTCTAAAAACTCATTCTCCTGCTCCAAACCACCATCATCTTCAAAATCTCCCCTACCATCTAAACCACCATCTAGGTCTCTTAGCAAATCAGAAATATTATCACCCTCATCCCTAGCCTTCAGCTCATTACGGTTTGAATGATTTGCGGAAGAAGAGCAGCATTCTCCATTAAACATCGAGTGTTTGTATCCTTCTACAAATCCCTCACATACCAGGTGTTCACGGACTTTGGTTTCTTCTCTCCAGTATGAGTTCACACATTTTTTGCAAGGACACAATATATTATCTCCACCGCTGATTTACTAAATGCATAGCCTACGAATCTGGCAAGCCCTTCTAGATACACCTCCGTATGCCTATGTGCAATATATTGCATATGCATGCATCATGTTAGATCTAATTTTGGCAAGTACAAACACTTAAGAAATGTGAAAAGCCAGTGTTGTACCTAGGCGCATCCATCCAACTTTTATCCATGCTAGCTATACCTTTACTATTCAGCACCTCAGAAGTTGTAATCAAAATTCTATCATGAGGTTACCACAAATAAGAAATAGAAATAAATTGTAAGCAGCCTTAGCAATTTACAATCAAACTTTTCTTAAGAAGATAAGATAAGCAATCGATTTCAGAAAATTAGCATTGCTGATTTCAGAGAATTAGCTTACAACAAATAACAGGGCCTTCTATTTTTTTCACCATTAGCTAATTAAACCAGAAGCAACGTAGATCTCACTCATACAAGATAAGCAAGTACGGAGTACTCCTAATAGATTTAGAGTTCATAGTGTCTAAAATTGGGGATCGAGTATGGTGGAGGCTACCCAATTCCCATTTCACTATCCTGTCACTATTTGAAGTAAATTGAAGCTACCCATTTCAATAGAAACCTCATCGGCCGGGCAGAACAATAAACATGCATCAGCATACATCCAAACCTTGAAGAGCATACATACAAAACACGCATCGGCATACATCCAAAACACACATCGGGTGGGGAAGGGTGTACCTAGAGGGGCGAGGAAGACAGGAGCATGGTAAGGACGGAGGTACGACAGAGAGGGGTGACGTAGGGTGGGTGCCACTGTCGGCTGAGGCGTTGGGCAGAGGAATGTGGGCGATGGTACCCTATTCACCGGCGTGGTGGTCTCTAGTGGAAGATCGCAAGCATGGTGGTCTGAAGTGGATGAATGCCAGCGTGATGGGGGAGAATGCACCCGGCGGGTGAGGGGCGGCCGGGGCAGTGGATGAGGGGCGGCTGGGGTGGCGTGGGTGGCGGGTGAGGGGCATCGGGGTGGCAGGTGATTGGTGGCGGGGTGAGAGTGCCGGGTGAATGGCGGCGGGGCCGGAGCCGCCGGGTGAGGGGCGGTGGGGGTGACGGGTAAGGGGCTGTGGGAACAGGCACACCGGGTGAGGGGTGGCGGGGGCTTGGTGGCTAGGACTGGGGCGCCGCCAGTGAGGGGTGGCGGGGACGTGCAGCGGGTGAGTGCTGGCGGGGGTGGGGGCGGCGGGTGAGTGCTGGCGGGGGTGGGGGCGGCGGGTGAGGGGCCATGGGGGGTCAGTGGCGGCGAGGGTGGAAGTGCTGGCCAGTGAGGGTGGTGGGGGCACGCAGTAGGTCAGTAGCAGCGGGGGCGTATGGGGGTGCCGGGTGGGAGGTTAGGGCAGTACGGTTTTTTTTGGGTGGTTTTTTTTGGGTTGGCTGGTGGATTTTGGCGCCTAATTTTTTCGCTCACGGCGCTTAGCCATATACTAATCGACTGTCTGCGGGTATTATTTGCCGACCGACTATCTGCCGGTTTCCCAACAAATATTTAGACACCATACATACGTATTACCGACCAACCGTCTGTTTGTAACTTTTTTGACCAACTGTCAGTCGGTGTATACTAACTTTTCTCGACAGATGTCAGCAGGGAATCTAGTATCGTGGTGTAGTGTAGAAGGACAACAAGACTCCAATGCTCTCTACATTTAGTTTACTCTCAATGATTAGTAAATTCATGTTTATTTGGAAAATAAAGTTTAGCCTTGGATGATGAAGTAGGTAGTGCAACACTTACGCCTAGTTGTACAGAAAAAGTATGAATTCCTTATCTTGTTGAGCAAGTAAGGCATTCAACACGTACTCGGCGGTAAAGACTTTCACTTCTGCGATCATCCGCACGGAGGCAATGTATGGGTCCGGAGACAATGTATGGGTCGAGGAACCTTATGTTTAAGTGTTTCGTTCTGCATTTTTCAATTATCATCCTGTATGTGGATATAGTACGTATAACACGAATGTTAACCGTGATTGTGAACACTTACAATGTGTACCATCTACTGAGTGAGACTTCGAGGGACCGAAGGTTATAGAGTTTGACATGTCCATGAAGTTGACGAAGAACTGACAGTTCTCGAAGTCATTCTGGAAATGTTCCCTAGTGAACTCCACCTTGATAGTTGTGGTCTGTATGTTCTTTGACTTCTTAACCTCCTTGAGATAGTACTCGTGCAACTCGCGGGTATATTTTCTGAGGCCATTGAGCGCCTCTGGTGATTTGAGCAATGACTCTCCTTCAACATATTTTCCGACCAATCGCGCGAAAAGGAACTCTTCTTCAATGTAAAGGTGTGGTTCCTTGAGCACCTTCGCCTTTGACTTAGCACCTCACTTTCTTTTAACGATTGGCTTCGACGACTTGGCGGGAGACGAATGGACATTTGTTGGAAGCTCGGGGGACAAGGTGGTTTTCACTAGCACCGTAGCGATTGTGGTGTCCTCACTACATGCGATATTAGGCTCTGGAATCACGGGTAGGTCTACCTCCCGTGACTCAACCTGGTCGATACATGGAGGGTGTCAATCTTTCAATACTACTCCCTCTTGGGCCACTAGATGAAAATCCCTTCAGCTTGGCCTAGTCTTGTTATCTCATCGTTTGGTAGAAACTTCAGCTTAATGGTCTTGCATGTGTCGTAGGCATAGTCCACACTGACCTTCGCATTCCCACATGCCATCGGCACACGGTGGATGAGATCACTTTCATTTGATGAACATGTCATCCCTGTTGCAACCTCTAAAGGCTCGTCATCAAGAAGCCGCACCAATAGCTTGCACCGTATCATATATATCCTTGAAGGTAAAATGTGGTACAAGATAGAATAATTAGTAACATATGGCTTGCGAAGGAATTGTAACTAGAACTTGAGTTTGAAATATATTTACCTGGATCTCATCGATAGGATACGAGATGGTGCGATCAACTTCACCACCGGGGACAGAGGCTTGGCTACTCTTTCGGTTAGCAGCAGGGCTGCTTTGCATTTGAACGTTGCCTTATGAAACCATGACCACCATATCCTCAAGAGCTCTTAAACGAGCATCGACCCTCATTTCCACCGTGGTGGTGATTTCTTCTATAAGAGTGGCTCTTCCTCTTGCTTCACGCTCGGCTTTGGCCATGCACTTATTCCTATACCAATGTGAATCATCAGGGAATCCATCTCTCCAGGTAGTGTAAAAACTAGTGCCCCTCGTGCGACCTGGATACTCCTTGGTGCTAATGACCTGGGTAAGAATATCTTTCTACCTTTGTGATTCGTAAGGGAAGGATTCTGTCGAAAGGTTTTCCTGTAATAGAAAAACAAGTTACTAAAGCTAGTATTAAGGTGATGGATATACTGAGAGGCAGGTATTGTAAATGACATCTTACCAATCTAGAGTAGACCTCCTGGATTGCTTCGCTCATGAAGGATGGGCATCTGAAGACGTCGCACCTGGATTTCTCCTCACGTACAACCAATTCCATGTGCACCGTGATTCTACGTTGGGAAATGGCGGGGACAAGTCATTAAAACGTGCCATCTCCTCCTCATCCATCCATTTTCGTAACTTGAGCACGTACCTAGAACTACCCAGCCTATGATGGTCGGTGTTCTTGGCCGTGAGCGCCTTCGCCACTGCACTCTTGGCATTGAATTGTTCTGTTTTCCTCGACTCCTTGAATTGAGCCCACATCTCTCGATCCATCTATTTGTGGACGGCAAACGGATCCTCGTCCTTTTCGATGAAGTCCCATCGGTGAATAAATTTGAATTGCTTCCAAGCTTTATTGGCCAATTTGAGGGTGGCTTTATTGGCGTGGGCCTGTAGCTCTTCTGGGATGACAAAGTGAGTGTTGATATCTTTGACCAGAGCTAGACAAAGATCTCGGCCTACCTTCTTCCAAGATTCCAATGTGAAAGGCACCCGTGTACATGTGACGATGCTGCATGTAGTTCTCCATTTCGCCGCGTTTTGTTCTGGCACGATCGGTGCCCCTGGCGGACCTAACTCCGTTATGGGAAATCAGCCCTTCGGTCTTTGATTAGGTCCTCTAGGACCGCATTTCTATTTTGTTGTGTTCTCTAATGTGTTTGAATGGCCCCCGAAATCCAACGGGGAAGGCTCTTGATCAGGAATCAACATCTTCTAAAAGATCCTTTACATTAACAAGTATTAGATGGCTCCCATTTCACATTGTGTGGAATGATATAAATGGGAAATAAATGGAGCAGCGATACAATATTTGAGGCGTCATATATATGTTCGATATATGACTCCTCGAATACTGTTTTACTGGTCCCTTTAAGTTACATGTATATTATTTTGTCACCTACATATTAATAGAAGCGTATGTATGAAAGAATATTGCCTATCTTTCAAGTTTATGATTAGTTCTATGTTAGTGCCTCAGTGAAGTTTAGATGTCATGCTTATAGCATCCACTATAGATTTACTCATGAAGATGACAGTGATTGCATTTTTTCCCTTCGTTTTTGAATTGATATGCTGCAGTTTATTTGTCATTTTACATGAAAGAGGATTAATTTTGCAAATTCGAAGCAAACGGTATGAGATAAAACACCTAGAAAGTACAATATACCTTCGTGTTTTGTTTTAACCAGTAAATCATTTACTTCTTTGTGGCCTTCGCAGGTGCTTCCTATATTCCTTGACAGGATTTTTCATCCTGTTGTTGCTGTTATCTTGTGAGTGACATTTGTTCTTGCTTTTGGAGAGGTACTGCATTCCAAAGATTATTATTTCCTCTATGATCTCATGGATGTTCTGATTGTTTTTCCCGTTTTTAACATCAGGTTATACCACAAGCAATTTGTACGAGGTATGGGTTGGCTCTAGGTGCAAACTTTGTATGGCTTGTACGCATCCTCATGGTCATGTGCTATCATATTGCATACCCTATTGGGAAGGTAAATCAGCAAGTTTACATGACTCATTAATTCAAAACTTCCTAGTTCCTATCTATGGAACTTCTGTAGTTTCAAAATAGGGGAAGTTTCTACTACACTGACAATATATGAATTTAGAGAGCTACCAGCAACAGCATTGATGAAACTACAAGTCAAATTAAGAAAAAAATTAAAAAGTTATGAATAAAGAAGCATCACTTCCTGCCAATTTCAGATTATACACAAGCACAACTGATTTGTACACAATTTTGACTGAACTAAACAACTAGTTAATTTTGTCCATGCAAAGCAAAAACAACTCAGTAGGTAAGAACACATGCCTCAAAGAATTAGACCATACTTTTCAGCACGAATTTGCATCTCACTCCTATGCTAAGTTGTTTAGCTAGCTAAATTTCGATGAATCTTGGCCAAAATATCAATATTGTACATCTTTAAACAGAAATCAATAATTCGCTTAGCACACACAACAGCATATGGAACCGCAATCCAAATGCTAGGGGGAGGGAATGCGTACCCGACGGTGTCGAGCTCGGAGGAGGGGGCTGGTGGCATCGGGCTCGGAGGCGGGGGTGTAAAGTGCAGAGACTAAGGTTTTATTGGATTGGATCGAAAATGCTTCACGTATATAAAGGGGCGCTCAACGCAGGCAGATTTTTGTGAGAATCGCCCGTGATGTCCACTCATCATAGGTGGTTCTTAAATAGAACTTTTAAGAACCGCCTGTGATGTCTAGTCATCGCAGGCGGTGGTTCTATTTAAGACACTACAGCAGAACAGGTCACCACTGACGGTCGTGAAACACCCTCTACTGACGGACAGGGGGCCCGTCACCCTGGAAATGTCAGTGGAGCCGGTCACTCCACTGACGGGCAGACGGACCATCAGTAGTGTTTGTTACTACTGACGGGCGCATAAGGCCCATCAGAGGAGACCCCCAGTCAGAGACACTTGGTTGTGGCACTACTGACGGGCGCGTCATAATAGCCCGTCAGTATCATAATAGCCTGTCAGTAGAGGTCGTACTCCACTGACGGGCATTCCGTAAGTTCCCGTCAGTAGAGATCTGTATTCCTGCTAACCGAAAAGCCTTTGTGTTAACTCATAATCACAGTTAGATTATTCATAATAATAGGCTATAGCATTATATTATTCCTAATCACAGGCTATACCAACTATTCATTCACAGAGTCAAATCTCATAATCACATAACACATTTGTAATCACATAACAGTTCGCACTTAAGACATTCATAATCACATATATAGTATGTACACTCCAACAACGGTCACAAGTATGAAACAATTGTTCTTCAATTACAGAAACAATGATTCTATTGATGCCCGCTTAAGTTTGGCTTCGGAAATTGGGGGCCAGCGTAGAATTCATCCATCGGATTGATGACTTCAAGGTTGATGAGTCTGGCGAAGACTTTTTGAATGCGAGCAAAGTCCTGTCGCTAGTCGTACATTTGACTTCCCAGCTCGCTCCAAGCCTTCAGTTCTTTCATATCTTTCCAATGCTTGTTCTTGTACCGGACAAAAAGGTCCATATGGGCGCAGGTGTAGTACCCACATGTCACGCTATTTTTCGGCTGAACTCTGCAAGGAAACTTGTAATGGTGTACCATTTTTGTCGCTTTTACAGGTATTTTAGTATGCCCCGAGAACTTGGCTCTGAAGATAGCTGTATCCAAAATCTTAGTTATAGCTGTATCCAAAATCCCAGTGGTCGCTGCGTAAATGTGAACAAATGAACGTAAGCAGGCGGAGATACGTACGTAAAAAACAAAAAAAACTCCACGGTGCTAAGTTTAGGACTTACGGAGGGTTGTAAGGGAGTAGTATGTACTCCTTGTCCTTATGAACCATGAATGCATGCGACAGGTATTTTTTAAGAAATCCTCAACCGTCCGGGGTCCCGGCATGGCCTTCTTTCATGCATATCGGATCGACTATGCCAATATTGGAGTCCTGAAGACGTCTGCACTCTTGGGCTTGGTAGAGAGCCCATAGACTGATCATCGTGGTGTCGAGCCTATAGAGGTTGTACATGTTGAATAGGTCTTCAAAGTTGATGCCGAAGGTGTCTTGGTCATTTTGCATGAAGAAATTGTATTCCCTTGGCACCTTCACCTTCCAATATTGGCAGAATGTATCAGGATCTCTGGACATCTTTAGGTAATCTTCATGCAGCGTCTTCATGTCCTCCGACAGATTGTCCAGCTCATCCTGTGGGAGCATGTCCTGACCTGGTAAGTAAACATCTCGCCAGAGACCCATGGTCCGTGTAGATAATTTGGATGACGATGTTGAGAAGGATAAGGATTTCTGCATCTGCTCCTTTCTTTCCTTCTCGCCGGTGCCGGCCCGTCTCTTTTTGCTTTTCCTCCTCTACTGTACCGGCTCCGGGTTCTTGCCTACTGCCAACGCTGCATCCAGCGTCCCAGCTAGTGTGGCGGGAGAGAAAATCTTCCCCCTCCGTTGATCCAGGGGGTCGCCTTGAACCTCGGAGGGCCTTTCCGACACTTCCGGGAACCGCAAAATCGGTGACATGTGCCGGTCCCCGATAAGATGGTCTTCCAGGTCTTTAAAGGATGAAGATGATTGGCTGAGCCCCAACGGAGATCGTCCGATTGATGGAGAGGGGTTGTTGGACGAGGGGCCCGTGCGAGGAGAGGCCGCCGCGGTTATAGTAATCTGGCTCTTCGGCCACTGGATGAAGCAGTTTTTGCACTGCCCTAGCTTCGTCAGCTCCTCTTCGGGGAGGGGGGACAGGGACTAACACCTCACTGTAATCGTTGAGGACGAGGTCCACCTGCACCTTCGCATGGTGCTCCCACATAGAAACACAGTGCAGGATTGCCCCCTCCGGCGTTGGGAAAACCTGGCCGTGCGCCACCAGGACCTTCATGCCAGGAATCTACACCATGAGTGTGCATCTAGTGGCTTCCTGTGAAACAGAGGATAGACGTGCCGTCCGCACTGGAGTCAGGACAATGAGATCAGCTTGTACTATAACGACTCGTTTAGCAGACGAGACTTACGGTGATGCTGTCGACGGGATTCACCGAGTAGAGGCCGCTGTCCGAGGTGGATGCGCAGCTACTCCATCCTGCAGGCTGGTTAACGGGAAGCATGCTCTGCTGGCCTTGCGCTGCGGCCACTTGCATACGTAGCCACGTCTACTCGGCAATCTCCCGCATTTGCTCTCGTAGATTGTCCATAAACTCCTGGCTGTCTCTCCAGGGGCGGCAGCGACCCTCGGGGTTTCGGGGAAATACCTTGTCCCATTTAACGCCATCCCCGACGCCTACTATACGGCCCCGATGCTTTGGTTTCTGTCGGGCCTTCGCCAGATCATCATTCCATCTTGGGAAGCTTGCGATGGAGTCCTGCGAGCTTCCAGGCTGCTGGCTCAGTTCTGTCTGAAAGTTAAATTACTTGATGAAAAGACAGCGTATTTGGATGCAACGTAATTAAGTACAAAAAGAGACTGGGTTGAGTCGTTACCAGCCGGTCGGCCACTACTTGCAGTTCCTCGGACTCATAAATTGGTGACCCCGTCACAGGGTCAGAGCTTGTGTGCGCCCTCATGTACTCCTTAGCGCGTGGCTCCCTGAGATGCGTGAAAGGAGGTGCTTTCCTAGCCGTGGCTATTTTTCGTCCTCTCTGGCCCACTTCGGTCTCTTCCCCAGGTATCCACAGCTGCCGAGCTTGTGGTCTAATGTGTTCTTCTTGCGAAGCTCTTCCCCCCAGCGGCTCTTCTCCTGGAATTCTGGGCTCCTTATTTGAGCAACAAATTTGTCCCAGTCTTCCTTTTGTATCTTGGACCATCTTTGACTAATTTTGGTTTCCCAATCCTCGTCTACGACTTTCTGTGCGTCGTATCGCCAAGTCTTTGGAGCCCTAGCCATGATTTTCAGGGCTTGCGCTTCGACTCTTTCCTTGTCGGCTGCAGGAATCTGGTACTTGTCCCACAGTTTCTTCAAGAGAGTATCTTTTGTGGACTAAGTCAACTGGCTGAACTCTTTGCATGTAATCTTAACTTGTTCGTGTACTAAGCACCCGCAGGTGTTGCTAAAGGTCTTAGCGGCCTTATGTGGACTCGCTGGAATGTCTTTGACGTCGTCGACATGGGTGATGACATACGTCTTGTCCGGCAACTGGTTGCCTTTCCTCCTTTTCAGAGACCTGGTCGGGGCTGGAGTCGGTACATATTGTGTAGGAACACGGGACCTAGGTCCAGTATCTCCGGGACGATATGGATCATGAGATGTACCATGATATCGAAGAATGCTGGAGGGAAGTACATCTCAAGTTCGCACAGTATGACAATGATCTCCTCCTGTAGTTTATGGCAACGCGTAACGGAGATCGACTTCTGAGATATCGTGTTGAAAAAGTTACAAAGATTCAAGATTGTCTTGCGGACCTCCAGCTCCATGAGACCTCTAATTGTAACAGGAAGTATCTACGTGATCATCACATGACAGTCATGAGACTTCATACCAATTACTTGGTGAGTCTTCATGTCAACTATTCTCCCGATGTTTGCCGAGTAACCGGAAGAAACTTTGACACCTTGGAGGCACTCCAAAAGCTAATGATCTCTTTTTTGCTGAGAGTGTAACAAGCAGCGGGATAGTCCGTCTTGATTCTGACTGCACCCATCCCCAACTTGGTCGTTCGCTTCGTAGCCTACAGCTTCTTTCTTATACCCAAGACGTGCCTTCAGTCCATCTTTTATCTTTTCTAACATGTTGAGCAGGATACCAAGCAAGCTCTCGCACACATTTTTTTCAACATGCATGACATCTATGCTGTGACGTGTGCTTAGGAATCTCCAGTAAGGCAAATCCCAGAATACGGATTTCCTTTTCCAGACGCCATCCTGCATGGGAACAGACGGTTGTGTCTTACCCGGCGTAACAGCGGGCATTGTGTTCACGATGTCATAGATTTCCACCCCAGTCTTCTCCCGAGGCGCCGAACGGACCTCAACAGTATTGTCAAACAATTCCTTCTCTTACCTCCATGGGTCATTCTGTTTCAGCCACCTTCGGTGGCTCATGAACACGATTTTTTTGATCCCTTTAGGTGTAAACTTGTAGTAGACTCCAAACACTTCACACATCCTTTGTACCCATGAACACACTGGCAAGACTGATATCCGTACGCGGGATAGTCTTGGACCGTCGTGAACAACAACGCTTTCAGATTGAAGTACTCTTCTTCGTATGCGTCCCAGACGTGGGCCCCTGGTTCCCACAGTGTAGCTAGTTCTTCGAACAATAATTGTTGATACATGTTCAGATCGTTCCCAGGTTGCTTCAGCCCTTGTATGAGAATAGAGAGGTGTATATACTTTCGTTTCATGCACATCCATGGAGGAAGGTTGTACAACATAGAACCACGGGCCAAGTGCTGTGTCTGTTGCTCATGTTGCCGAATGGATTGATCCCATCCGTACTCATACCAAACCTGATATTCCTCGAATCTTTTCTGAAATCATTGTATTGGGCGTTGCCCTCCACTGCAAAGCATCGGTAGGGTGTCTCATCACTCCATCATCAGTTTTTCGCCCCTCGTCGTGCCAACGTAGCAGTTTTGCCTCCTTCTTGTTAGCGAATAAATGATTCAAACGGGGAAGGACCGGAAGATACCATACAACCTTTACTGGAGCGCCACTCATCACTGGGTCCTCATCATCGGCTTGGTTTCTACCCCTCTTGAATCTGGACGTGTTGCACGTGGGACACTTGTACAGCTTCTCGTGCTCCTTGCGGTAAATAAAGCAGTCATTCGGACACGCATGGAACTTCTGCACCTCTAACCCAAGAGGGCAGACAACCTTCTTGGCTTCTTCGGTGCTCGTAGGCAGCAAGTTGTTTTTTGGAAAAACTTTTGCAGGAAAAGCCAATGTCTCATCGAAGCCTTCGTCCGGACAGTTGTGGGCTGCCTTGATCCTTAGAAGTTCCAGCGTGACTGATAGATGCGTGTGTTCTGGATCGGAACCGGTATACAACAGGGTTTGCGAGTCTTCAACTAGTCTCGTGAACTTAGCAGCCTCTCTTTCATTCTCAGGATCTAGCACGACCTGCTCCACCATGTGAACGTCCTGCACCATATTGACCAAATTGTTCCCCGTTTCTTCTTTGGGGTCAGATTTGAAACTCCCCTCGTCTTCTTCGTCCTCTCCATGTTTGGCATCTTGCTGTAACACTTGATCTTTCTCCTCCTCACCGTGACATATCCAACGTGTATAACCTGGCATGAAACCCTTAAGCGCCAGGTGTACCGTCACCCTCCCTCTCGTATCGAACATTACCAAATGTTTGCAATCGCGACACGGACAACAAATCTTCGTGCCACCTTTTTTTTCTCGTATCTTGCTCCGCAACATCAAGAAACTCATTCAAAGCCGTAGCCCAACTCTCTATCGCCCGGTTGTTGTACATCCAATTGTGATCCATCGATTAATTCCTACGACACGAAACTAATCAGTTCAAAAAAATAAACACTAGGCCCCGGCGAGCGTATCTCATTCATCCAAATTAAAAGAGTATTATTACTGAGCGCTAGCGATCTTTTCGGTGAGTGAATGAAACTTCGTGGAGGGAAGAGAGATCTATGGAGAGAGTGAGAGGAGGAGGGAGAGATGAGAAATTTTGTTGGGTTCAAAAGAGAGATCTAGAGATGGGTCAAGAAATCTAAAAGAAATGGGAGGGTTTTGGGAAATTAAAGAGATCTAGCAAGATCTCTAGATCTAGATCTAGTGAGGGAAGGAAGGAGGGAGAGGAGGAGGGCGTTGGGGAGATGGGAGGGTTTGAATGTGGGGTGGGGCCGGCGGCGGCGGCGCAGCGGGTTCGTGTGGGTGGGGGCGCTCGCTGCTGGCCGGTGGGTGCGCGAGCACTGGCCAGCAGCCAGCGCCGCCTCTGCTTTATATAGGAGAAGTTATCACTGACGGGCCCACGAAAAGGGCACATCAGTGATACAGCCGTCATCCCACGAACAACCAACGCTGACGAACATGCGATATGCCCATTAGTAGAGGCCCAATCACCACTGACGGACACTTAAGTGGAGCCCATCAGCGGCGAGATCACGTTATCTATACCAATTTCTGGCACCACGTTTTCATCTTCGCTGACGGGCTACTTATGTGCCCGTCAGTGGAGGTCCTCACCTGTGGCCTGGCGGTCTCCTCCACTGACGGTCTCGTACGTGTCCATCAGTGGTTATCCCCTCCAACGACGGTCCTTTCGGTGCCTATCAGTGGAGGTCCTCCAGGAGGGTCAATCTGCAGTAGTGAGAACCGCCTACGATATCCTTATTTCCTATTTATTTTTATCTTTTCTCTCTATTTTGAATTAGGGTTCATACCTTATTTGCATACGTCATTTACATGGTCGCTTCACAAGGGTTTGTACCTTGTTAGGGTTTGATGCACGAGGGTTTATAAGATAGATTTCCTTATTCTTTTTTATATTATTTTGAAAAGGGCCTTAGTTTTTAAATTTAACTACTTTTTCCTTTCTTCAATGATTCCATTAAATAGAAAATATAATATATATTTAATTGATATTCCAATCAAGCTTGCGCAGGATGCTGGCAACTCCACATTCATATACATTATACAACACATTATGTAATTTGCTACAAATGTGAGTTCTTTGTGATGATTGTTGCACAGGTATGTAGCTTCATCTTGATTTGGTTCATCCTTGACTGTCATGCCATCCTCTGATTGTACTCATCCACATCATCTACATCGTCAACTCCAATAACGTTTCTTTTCGAGTCCCTCACTACGCGTTGCCTCTTATTTGAAGGATCAGTTACGTAGAATACTTGTCCAACTTGATTTGCTAGGACAAATGGTTCACCTTTGTATGAAATACTTGTGCGATCGGCCATTGTGAAGCCATAATTACCAACTTTCACCTGCGAGAGATTTGCCCAAATGCAACAAAACAACATAATCTTAAACTTGACATAGCCTATGTAAAACCCATTCCTACCTTACGGTTTAAGTCATGCATTTCATCCGGCATACATGTCATCATCCCTGCATCAAACCTTGCATAAACTTAAATGTGGCAAAACTAGGTTTTATAAAATACGTACATATCTCATCTTTCATAAATAGTTTTAGCCAACACCAATCAACTTATTTGAATAAACCACAACCAACATCAATAGCAGTAGGTGAAAGAAATCAGTGTCACCTTAGCTGGATCACTATACAAATGTCCCTTCCTCACTTTTCATCCGAAAACATTATGTTTTGCTATTTCACCTGAAGCATTTGGATTCAAATTCCTAGAATGGCAGAACAGTAGGTAAATTCTTAGGCAATGTTTCTGTGGGTGAAAAGTTCTAAAAATTTATATTTAGCCATGAATATGGGTACTCTAGCTACATATAAATTTTTGGGATTTTAGGAAATATTTATGGCCTAGCTACAGTTTAGACCCTCTCTAGGGGCAGATTTGAATTTGAATTCAAAACCAAGCCAAACTATTTTTAAATAATTTCAAAACTTTACTGTAGGCTCTATATGCCATTTTATAACTTCAGTAAAATTTTCACATTTTTCTAAGCTCATTTGGATGCTCAATTGGATTTTTCCTATTAGGTTCTGCTAATGGATGGGCTATCTGGAGGCTAGGTCCGGAGCCTCTGGGATGACCCTCCGGCCGGGCTGAGCCATCGAGAGGTCCAGAGCCACCGAGAGGTTCGGAGCCTCCGAGATTTCTGGATGCCTCCGGGGTGAGTTCTTTTTCTTTTACTTTTTCTTTTCTCTTCTCGGGTTGTTCTCTGGGCGGGCCGCATCCGGCCCGGCCCGCCTGTCAGGCCCCGACCTCCACGTCGCCGCCGCCGATTGGCAATGGTGGGCGGCGACTGCCACCACGACGCGCCTCCGGCCGCCCTATTTTAAGCCACCGGTACCCCGCTCCTACCCTTCTTTTTCTATTCCTTCCCAGTGCAAACCCTAGCTCCTCCTCTTCCCTTTGCAAGAACCCACCGCTCGTCGCCTTCTTCTCCGCCTCTGGCTGCAGCTCCGGCGAGCTCTGCTTCCACATCTGGTGAGCCCCAGCCTCCCCTCCCCTGCTCCCGAGCTCGCGTGCCACCTCCCTCATCTCCTCCGATTTTCCCCTCCGCAAATCCGTGCTCGGAGGAACCGCGCCGACGACGCCACCGCCCGCCGCCGGGAGCTCCTCCCCGACCTCCACGTCAGTGAGATGAGGGTAGAAATTTTGGGTGCGCATAGCAATTGTTTTTATTATTTTTGCAGGAAATAATACCAAAAATTGAGTTTTAGGGTTTTTCACCGAAATGTGATTTTGAAAATGTCGTAACTTTGTACTCGTTGCTCCAAAATCAGTAAATTTTATATATTTGGAATCCTTGTGAAACTCTCTACAACTTGGTTCAGACATTTTTCAAAAATTGTAACTACAACTTTGACCAACTTTGAGTGTGCGATATTCCGTCCCTATCGTGTGCTGATTTTCAAAAATTCATAACTAAATGGCTATAGCTCCAAATTGAGGAATTCCAATTGTGCTAGACTTGTATCCCAATGTACTTCCATAGTATAAACACTTTAGGGCATGACCATTCACTGTGAATAGCAGTTTTCAAACCTAACATGAATTTGAACGTAAATTGGCATGCATGCATTGTTAGGAGAACAATTTAATTTCCATAAGTGCAAATTGAGAAATCCTTGTTGCAGTGGATTCCTAACATCCATAAGTCACTTTAGAAATTAATACCTAGCATTGTTCATCATGCATTCATGCTGGGACTTATTGCCTTTCTTTCATCGTTTTGTTTCCGGTATCTCATGTTCCTTATAATAGAGCCCGGAGAAGAAGAACCTCAAGCTTTTGATTTTGCTCAAGACCAGGAACTTTGTGACCAAGGCAAGCAGAGCTTGTTGCATACTTTCATTGTAATTAATATGCTTGTCTAACTGCGCTTGTGTATGTGGAATGTTAGTTGGAATGGTATAATCGAAATTGGGCAAAACTAGCATGTTTAGGATGTATCGTGTGTTTACGTCCAGCAATGGCTGAGAATTTAACTTGTTGCCCGATCAAATTAAACTAACTAAAGTGAGATGTGAGAGCCGAGGGTGTGCACGATGAATACGGTTGGTATATATTGATGCCATGAATGCGACCCCCGGTGTTTAGAAGTGTTTTTGTCGCTATACCAACCTGAGGTAACTTCATCGCGATAATCCCTTATCACCATGTGGGTGTTACTGGAATCGACGCTGGGGTATGGTTGAGGTAAGTCTCGATATCACTTGGAGACTGGCAACCTCCAAGGGAAATGCACTCGCTATACCCATGGTAGTCGTATTGCCGGTAACGATCCGAGAGATTGATTGAAAATGTTGTTGTGATGGATCAATGATTAAGTTGGGGTGTGGGCAGCCCCAAATGAATTGGATATGACAAGATGAATGTTACTACGTTCGTACTTTGATTTATATGAAATCTGGACTGCAAGTTACTTTCGATGTTTTCCTTGTATCGTCAATACCATGATGCATATTCTTGTATCTTGTTAACTCGGTATGCATCATGCTTACTTGCTGCCGTAGTAAAGCATGTGTAGGGCATTTAATCAAGCACGGATAAGACTTGCGAGTACCATCGTACTCACCTAGGATATTTTCTAGACTTTATAGGTGAGCCAGTGGTCGCGGATTACTTCGAAGATGCTTAGCCTCTTGGTTTCCTTGGTTGGCTTTCGACTCGTGGGACCGCTTTTGGCTTTTGGACAGCGGTTGATGCTCTGCTGTGGGATTGTTTACTTTTATCTACTGTTGTATCGTTATTTCAGATTTGACTAAGTTTCCGGTTATCGCCGAATGATGTATTTAACATAGTCCGATGTGGACAGCTAGCTTTATTATCATATCGTAGTTGCTTGTGTGATGATATTCTTGCTGTCCAACATATGCACCCACCTCCCGTCTGTCATGCGTGTATGTTGAAATGGGTAGTGTGGTTGGATGCATATGGAGGTACTTGATATTTTTCTTTGATTCAATTGAAATGCTAAGTGAATGTACGGTCCTTTGCCAAAGTGAGTCATACGCGATAGCATATGTTTTTGGAAAGGTGAGCCCTCAATCAGGCCGTGGTGAGACATACGCACTATGTCGTATGCGTGTCGCACAAGGCGTGGGTGGGCCATAGGCCGTCGCAGGTAGCGGCTATGGTCACCGTCTTCACTTGTTGTGAATTCATTGAGTCGAATTAAAGTACCGGGTCCCCCACAGCTTGGTATCAGAGCCGAGCTGACCGTAGGAAGCCATTACAGGTGGTCGTTAGATAGGACTTGGCATCACCGAGAAAATTATTTGCACAAGTTAAAAACCTCTGTTTAAAATTCGACAAGTAGATTGCTTCTTTATTCCTTATCCTCATCGCTCTTAGTTCAGAATTTTTCTTCCCTATTACATTTGTTTTTGTTTGTGGCTAACTTTAACCCCCTCCTTGTTCTGTTAGATGGCTTCTGCTCAGTTGGTGCACGCCACCCACGCTGTGGGCGTTGATGGGTTTCCGGAGGTACTATTGTTCATGCTCCGGGAACTCGGATTTCCGTACCTCCTAGAGTATCTCGTACATAGGGCCAACTTGGGGTTTGGCATGTATGAGTACCGGGCACGCGTGTTCATTCATCCGCGTGAGAGTGACCTTCTCGATCAGCCGTGCTTCTTCAATGGCTATGGAGCTGAATTGGAGTCCTCAATTCAAGACGCGGCCTATGCTGTCATGTGCCATCTTCGCCATGAGCTTCAGGGCCTCGCTGAGGGCCCTTTCTCCTACTTCCCGTCGCGTACTCCCGAGGAGGACGTGGCGCCATATGAAGACTTTACTCGGAAGCAGAACGTGGCACTAGCCCATTTGGGGCGCCTCGTCCGGTCCTTGGACGTGGCATATCGTGCCCGTGGTTTTGAGATGAGGCGGTATCGTCATCGTCTCCTTATCTCCCTTGAGCTTGCTCAATACCAAGGGAGGAATTTTGCACCACTCCTCATTTCTGGACCGGCGAGAGCATCTACTTGGTCTATGAAGGAGGACCATGGGTGCACGATTATCCGTCGGTGGGCGGAATAGAGCTTAGTATCCACCCTGATGTCTTGCGTTCGCAGATGTCGGTGGGCAGCGTTCGTCGCATCCCCACCGTTGCTCCCCAATTTGGACATGGGATTCCCTTGTTCCACACCATGATCCCTCTTCCCGCTGATTTGGAGGCATTTGAGATCGGCCGTCGTAATGGAGGATCTCCACACAATCCAGTGTAGTGCTGTCCAGATTTTGGTGTCGAGTTGTGGGTCGAATTTTGTGGTGTAAGCTGAACCAAACCTTAAGATTTAAGGTAGCTTTTGGAGGCATGTAAGTGGGTATTCGTGGCTGTAATCCTTTGGCACCTTGTTAATGTTTATTTCACTCTACGGTGATCTCAACCGCAGCCCCTTGTATGAACTATGTTGAACGTATTAATGCATTCGTGTGTTATTGTCCAACGTTCTTGCAATTGTTTCGTACTTCTTTTCCTCTAAAAATGTGTACGGAATGATGCGACATGTTCATGAATATCCGCTGCACCGTGGTGGAAATATCTCTGTTTTCCAAGTCTTTAGCGTTGCTGACTCATTCTGTTGTCAATTGGTTGCAACAGCATGGCTTCGGGAACGCATGGAGCTGGCCGTGGTTGCCGTGGATGTGACGAGGAGGAAGT